>JAPCYP010000292.1:20000-22500 GCA_035048595.1 Echinosophora koreensis
GAGGCCACTTCAGGACGATCACCCGTCTCTTGGTGCTTCCGCTCTGCCCCGGAAGGCATCACCTAACACCACGTCCATCCACAGCCAAGGTCGAGGAGCCGCGCACCCACAGCCTCCCCACACCATCGAGTACCCCACGAAATTGTTAAAAATCGAAAGCGAAGTTTTTTAAAAACAACCAACGTCGCGAGGATACTTTCCGATGCACCTTCAGCCGATCTGGCATTTGTCACCCCTTCCAAGGCCACTTCAGGACGATCACCCGTCTCTTGGTGCTTCGGCTCTGCCCCGAAAGGCATCACCTAACACCACGTCCATCCACAGCCAAGGTCGAGGAGCCACGCACCCACAGCCTCGTCACACCATCGAGTACCCCACGAAATTGATAAAAATCGAAAGCGAAAACTTTTAAAAACCAACAACGTCACGAGGATCCTTTCCGATGCAACTTCAGCCGATCTGGCATTTGTCACCCCTTCCGAGGCCACTTCAGGACGATCACCCGTCTCTTGGTGCTTCGGATCTGCCCCGGAAGGCATCACCTAACACCACGTCCATCCACAACCAAGGTCAAGGAGCCGCGCACCCACAGCCTCCCCACACCATCGAGTACCCCACGAAATTGTTAAAAATCGAAAGCGAAATTTTTTAAAAACCAACAACGTCGCGAGGATCCTTTCCGATGCACCTTCAGCCGATCTGGCGTTTGTCACCCCTTCCAAGGCCACTTCAGGACGATCACCCGTCTCTTGGTGCTTCGGCTCTGCCCCGAAAGGCATCACCTAACACCACGTCCATCCACAGCCAAGGTCGAGGAGCCACGCACCCACAGCCTCGTCACACCATCGAGTACCCCACGAAATTGATAAAAATCGAAAGCGAAAACTTTTAAAAACCAACAACGTCACGAGGATCCTTTCCGATGCAACTTCAGCCGATCTGGCATTTGTCACCCCTTCCGAGGCCACTTCAGGACGATCACCCGTCTCTTGGTGCTTCGGATCTGCCCCGGAAGGCATCACCTAACACCACGTCCATCCACAACCAAGGTCAAGGAGCCGCGCACCCACAGCCTCCCCACACCATCGAGTACCCCACGAAATTGTTAAAAATCGAAAGCGAAATTTTTTAAAAACCAACAACGTCGCGAGGATCCTTTCCGATGCACCTTCAGCCGATCTGGCGTTTGTCACCCCTTCCAAGGCCACTTCAGGACGATCACCCGTCTCTTGGTGCTTCGGCTCTGCCCCGAAAGGCATCACCTAACACCACGTCCATCCACAGCCAAGGTCGAGGATCCGCGCACCCACAGCCTCGCCACACCATCGAGTACCCCACGAAATTGATAATTATCGAAAGCCATCCTTTTGGAAAACGAAATTGAAAAAATATCAAAAGCCGTCTTTTTAAAAACCGGTGCCAGCAACATTTGTGAGGGGATCCTTTACGGTGCGCCTTCAGCCAGTTTGGTGTTGGGTTACCCCCACCTTGGTCACATCCGGACGATCACGCATCCCTTCGTGTTGCGGTTCCGCCCCAGAAGGCATCACCTAACACAACGTCCATCCATAACCAAGGTCAGGGAAGCGCACCCATAGCCTCGACACCCCTTGGAAAATCCCCACAAAAACGAACCCATCCGATGCCCGCATTTTTCCCCGGGCCCACCTCCAGGGCCCACCCGGGCCCGCCCGTGCCCGGGCCCACGGAGTCGATCGGTCGGAAGATGACCCGATCGAGTCACCTACCATGCCGTGGGCATGGTCGGTGTGCAATGTTGGGGATCATTGCATGGGGTAGGGGGGGGCATGACCATGGTGCACCAGGCGTGGCACCAGGTCAGGGTCAGGCTGGCACCTCTCCCCCCCCTATAATAGCTTAATATGCAAAGACCCATTTTCCAGCACAAGACATCCTTTTTGCTGGGGAGACATACTCTTTTTTTCCAACCTAGAGGTCGAATTTTGGCCTGATTTTTTGCAGGGTTGCTTATAAAAATGGGAGCTAGGGGATGAAAAATTTACAGAATTTTTCACCATACCATTTTTTTTTTATAAATTTTCAAAGTGGAAAACCGAAACAATTCCCGAAAAATGGAAAATGGGTCTAGGCATCGAATTTTGAGCTGATATTTTGCAGGCACACTACTTATATTATTCCCAAGGTGTCCACCAAGTTTCGTGGCATTTCATGAAGGTGGTGATTTTTTATGATTTTTCAACCGAAATCAGGAATATGCGACAGTTCGACGATAAGGAACCTAGGCTACAAATTGATTTTTGACCTGAATTTTTGCAGGCACTCTTGCTATATTATTTCCAGCTTTACCTCCAAATTTCGTTGCATTTCATTGAGGGGTTGGAGTTTTAAGAAATTTTAGCCGAAATGTGGTATGCTAGCGTACTTAAACATGTGGTGGACCATGGATGACAGGTTTGCTTTTCCACCACGCCTTCTAAAAAGTCTAGGGGGGGGTCAGGGGAATGCTCTCAAGCATGTG
>JAPCYP010000292.1:32500-35000 GCA_035048595.1 Echinosophora koreensis
TAAAAACCAACAACGTCACGAGGATCCTTTCCGATGCAACTTCAGCCGATCTGGCATTTGTCACCCCTTCCGAGGCCACTTCAGGACGATCACCCGTCTCTTGGTGCTTCGGATCTGCCCCGGAAGGCATCACCTAACACCACGTCCATCCACAACCAAGGTCAAGGAGCCGCGCACCCACAGCCTCCCCACACCATCGAGTACCCCACGAAATTGTTAAAAATCGAAAGCGAAATTTTTTAAAAACCAACAACGTCGCGAGGATCCTTTCCGATGCACCTTCAGCCGATCTGGCGTTTGTCACCCCTTCCAAGGCCACTTCAGGACGATCACCCGTCTCTTGGTGCTTCGGCTCTGCCCCGAAAGGCATCACCTAACACCACGTCCATCCACAGCCAAGGTCGAGGATCCGCGCACCCACAGCCTCGCCACACCATCGAGTACCCCACGAAATTGATAATTATCGAAAGCCATCCTTTTGGAAAACGAAATTGAAAAAATATCAAAAGCCGTCTTTTTAAAAACCGGTGCCAGCAACATTTGTGAGGGGATCCTTTACGGTGCGCCTTCAGCCAGTTTGGTGTTGGGTTACCCCCACCTTGGTCACATCCGGACGATCACGCATCCCTTCGTGTTGCGGTTCCGCCCCAGAAGGCATCACCTAACACAACGTCCATCCATAACCAAGGTCAGGGAAGCGCACCCATAGCCTCGACACCCCTTGGAAAATCCCCACAAAAACGAACCCATCCGATGCCCGCATTTTTCCCCGGGCCCACCTCCAGGGCCCACCCGGGCCCGCCCGTGCCCGGGCCCACGGAGTCGATCGGTCGGAAGATGACCCGATCGAGTCACCTACCATGCCGTGGGCATGGTCGGTGTGCAATGTTGGGGATCATTGCATGGGGTAGGGGGGGGCATGACCATGGTGCACCAGGCGTGGCACCAGGTCAGGGTCAGGCTGGCACCTCTCCCCCCCCTATAATAGCTTAATATGCAAAGACCCATTTTCCAGCACAAGACATCCTTTTTGCTGGGGAGACATACTCTTTTTTTCCAACCTAGAGGTCGAATTTTGGCCTGATTTTTTGCAGGGTTGCTTATAAAAATGGGAGCTAGGGGATGAAAAATTTACAGAATTTTTCACCATACCATTTTTTTTTTATAAATTTTCAAAGTGGAAAACCGAAACAATTCCCGAAAAATGGAAAATGGGTCTAGGCATCGAATTTTGAGCTGATATTTTGCAGGCACACTACTTATATTATTCCCAAGGTGTCCACCAAGTTTCGTGGCATTTCATGAAGGTGGTGATTTTTTATGATTTTTCAACCGAAATCAGGAATATGCGACAGTTCGACGATAAGGAACCTAGGCTACAAATTGATTTTTGACCTGAATTTTTGCAGGCACTCTTGCTATATTATTTCCAGCTTTACCTCCAAATTTCGTTGCATTTCATTGAGGGGTTGGAGTTTTAAGAAATTTTAGCCGAAATGTGGTATGCTAGCGTACTTAAACATGTGGTGGACCATGGATGACAGGTTTGCTTTTCCACCACGCCTTCTAAAAAGTCTAGGGGGGGGTCAGGGGAATGCTCTCAAGCATGTGTCACAACATTTTCCCGTCGGTGCTCGGTGCATCTGCGACGTGTGCCCAGCACAGTGGTCGTGCACGAGCCACCCAAAATGAACCTCCATCTTCCGGCACCAGCACCTTCAGCCGGTCAGTGCCATGTGCACCAGACCCTTGCAACCTTGGTTCCTTTCCGCACCGACCGAGCCAAGTCAGGAATCTGGTGCACCAGACCGAGCCATGTCAGGAATCCGGGGCACCACACGGAGCCAAGTCAGGATTCTGGTGCACCAGACCGAGCCAAATCATGAATCCGGCGCACCACACCGAGCCAGGTCAGGAATCTGGTGCACCAGACCATGCCAGGTCAGGAATCTGGTGCACCAGACCGAGCCAAATCATGAATCTGGTGCACCAGACCATGCCAGGTCAGGAATCTGGTGCACCAGACCGAGCCAAATCATGAATAAAGAGCCAGATCAGGAATCTGGTGCACCTTGCCGAGCCAAACCATGAATACCGAGCCAAGTCAGGAATCTGGTGCACCAGAACCTAGCTACCTTGGTTCCTCTCCGCACCGATCGAGGCAGATCCGGCACCTGGTGCACCCGGGGACCCGTGGCCGATGCACCATTCCCTCGTTCCCGGTTGGAGATAGCTGTCACCGAGATAACAACTACAACTACAACTACTACTACTACTATATATATAATATATAATATAATATAATATATATATATATATATAAAATAGCCAGGTACCTGCCCCCTATAATAGCTTAATATGCAAAGACCCATTTTCCAGCACAAGACATCCTTTTTGCTGGGGAGACATACTCTTTTTTTCCAAGCTAGAAGTCGAATTTTTGCGTGATTTTTTGCAGGAATGCTTATAAAAATGGGAGCAAGGGGACGAAAAATTTACA
>JAPCYP010000292.1:55000-57500 GCA_035048595.1 Echinosophora koreensis
AAAACTTTTAAAAACCAACAACGTCACGAGGATCCTTTCCGATGCAACTTCAGCCGATCTGGCATTTGTCACCCCTTCCGAGGCCACTTCAGGACGATCACCCGTCTCTTGGTGCTTCGGATCTGCCCCGGAAGGCATCACCTAACACCACGTCCATCCACAACCAAGGTCAAGGAGCCGCGCACCCACAGCCTCCCCACACCATCGAGTACCCCACGAAATTGTTAAAAATCGAAAGCGAAATTTTTTAAAAACCAACAACGTCGCGAGGATCCTTTCCGATGCACCTTCAGCCGATCTGGCGTTTGTCACCCCTTCCAAGGCCACTTCAGGACGATCACCCGTCTCTTGGTGCTTCGGCTCTGCCCCGAAAGGCATCACCTAACACCACGTCCATCCACAGCCAAGGTCGAGGATCCGCGCACCCACAGCCTCGCCACACCATCGAGTACCCCACGAAATTGATAATTATCGAAAGCCATCCTTTTGGAAAACGAAATTGAAAAAATATCAAAAGCCGTCTTTTTAAAAACCGGTGCCAGCAACATTTGTGAGGGGATCCTTTACGGTGCGCCTTCAGCCAGTTTGGTGTTGGGTTACCCCCACCTTGGTCACATCCGGACGATCACGCATCCCTTCGTGTTGCGGTTCCGCCCCAGAAGGCATCACCTAACACAACGTCCATCCATAACCAAGGTCAGGGAAGCGCACCCATAGCCTCGACACCCCTTGGAAAATCCCCACAAAAACGAACCCATCCGATGCCCGCATTTTTCCCCGGGCCCACCTCCAGGGCCCACCCGGGCCCGCCCGTGCCCGGGCCCACGGAGTCGATCGGTCGGAAGATGACCCGATCGAGTCACCTACCATGCCGTGGGCATGGTCGGTGTGCAATGTTGGGGATCATTGCATGGGGTAGGGGGGGGCATGACCATGGTGCACCAGGCGTGGCACCAGGTCAGGGTCAGGCTGGCACCTCTCCCCCCCCTATAATAGCTTAATATGCAAAGACCCATTTTCCAGCACAAGACATCCTTTTTGCTGGGGAGACATACTCTTTTTTTCCAACCTAGAGGTCGAATTTTGGCCTGATTTTTTGCAGGGTTGCTTATAAAAATGGGAGCTAGGGGATGAAAAATTTACAGAATTTTTCACCATACCATTTTTTTTTTATAAATTTTCAAAGTGGAAAACCGAAACAATTCCCGAAAAATGGAAAATGGGTCTAGGCATCGAATTTTGAGCTGATTTTTTGCAGGCACACTACTTATATTATTCCCAAGGTGTCCACCAAGTTTCGTGGCATTTCATGAAGGTGGTGATTTTTTATGATTTTTCAACCGAAATCAGGAATATGCGACAGTTCGACGATAAGGAACCTAGGCTACAAATTGATTTTTGACCTGAATTTTTGCAGGCACTCTTGCTATATTATTTCCAGCTTTACCTCCAAATTTCGTTGCATTTCATTGAGGGGTTGGAGTTTTAAGAAATTTTAGCCGAAATGTGGTATGCTAGCGTACTTAAACATGTGGTGGACCATGGATGACAGGTTTGCTTTTCCACCACGCCTTCTAAAAAGTCTAGGGGGGGGTCAGGGGAATGCTCTCAAGCATGTGTCACAACATTTTCCCGTCGGTGCTCGGTGCATCTGCGACGTGTGCCCAGCACAGTGGTCGTGCACGAGCCACCCAAAATGAACCTCCATCTTCCGGCACCAGCACCTTCAGCCGGTCAGTGCCATGTGCACCAGACCCTTGCAACCTTGGTTCCTTTCCGCACCGACCGAGCCAAGTCAGGAATCTGGTGCACCAGACCGAGCCATGTCAGGAATCCGGGGCACCACACGGAGCCAAGTCAGGATTCTGGTGCACCAGACCGAGCCAAATCATGAATCCGGCGCACCACACCGAGCCAGGTCAGGAATCTGGTGCACCAGACCATGCCAGGTCAGGAATCTGGTGCACCAGACCGAGCCAAATCATGAATCTGGTGCACCAGACCATGCCAGGTCAGGAATCTGGTGCACCAGACCGAGCCAAATCATGAATAAAGAGCCAGATCAGGAATCTGGTGCACCTTGCCGAGCCAAACCATGAATACCGAGCCAAGTCAGGAATCTGGTGCACCAGAACCTAGCTACCTTGGTTCCTCTCCGCACCGATCGAGGCAGATCCGGCACCTGGTGCACCCGGGGACCCGTGGCCGATGCACCATTCCCTCGTTCCCGGTTGGAGATAGCTGTCACCGAGATAACAACTACAACTACAACTACTACTACTACTATATATATAATATATAATATAATATAATATATATATATATATATATAAAATAGCCAGGTACCTGCCCCCTATAATAGCTTAATATGCAAAGACCCATTTTCCAGCACAAGACATCCTTTTTGCTGGGGAGACATACTCTTTTTTTCCAAGCTAGAAGTCGAATTTTTGCGTGATTTTTTGCAGGAATGCTTATAAAAATGGGAGCAAGGGGACGA
>JAPCYP010000292.1:77500-80000 GCA_035048595.1 Echinosophora koreensis
TTGTTAAAAATCGAAAGCGAAATTTTTTAAAAACCAACAACGTCGCGAGGATCCTTTCCGATGCACCTTCAGCCGATCTGGCGTTTGTCACCCCTTCCAAGGCCACTTCAGGACGATCACCCGTCTCTTGGTGCTTCGGCTCTGCCCCGAAAGGCATCACCTAACACCACGTCCATCCACAGCCAAGGTCGAGGATCCGCGCACCCACAGCCTCGCCACACCATCGAGTACCCCACGAAATTGATAATTATCGAAAGCCATCCTTTTGGAAAACGATATTGAAAAAATATCAAAAGCCGTCTTTTTAAAAACCGGTGCCAGCAACATTTGTGAGGGGATCCTTTACGGTGCGCCTTCAGCCAGTTTGGTGTTGGGTTACCCCCACCTTGGTCACATCCGGACGATCACGCATCCCTTCGTGTTGCGGTTCCGCCCCAGAAGGCATCACCTAACACAACGTCCATCAATAACCAAGGTCAGGGAAGCGCACCCATAGCCTCGACACCCCTTGGAAAATCCCCACAAAAACGAACCCATCCGATGCCCGCATTTTTCCCCGGGCCCACCTCCAGGGCCCACCCGGGCCCGCCCGTGCCCGGGCCCGCCCGTGCCCGGGCCCACGGAGTCGATCGGTCGGAAGATGACCCGATCGAGTCACCTACCATGCCGTGGGCATGGTCGGTGTGCAATGTTGGGGATCATTGCATGGGGTAGGGGGGGGCATGACCATGGTGCACCAGGCGTGGCACCAGGTCAGGGTCAGGCTGGCACCTCTCCCCCCCCTATAATAGCTTAATATGCAAAGACCCATTTTCCAGCACAAGACATCCTTTTTGCTGGGGAGACATACTCTTTTTTTCCAACCTAGAGGTCGAATTTTGGCCTGATTTTTTGCAGGGTTGCTTATAAAAATGGGAGCTAGGGGATGAAAAATTTACAGAATTTTTCACCATACCATTTTTTTTTTATAAATTTTCAAAGTGGAAAACCGAAACAATTCCCGAAAAATGGAAAATGGGTCTAGGCATCGAATTTTGAGCTGATTTTTTGCAGGCACACTACTTATATTATTCCCAAGGTGTCCACCAAGTTTCGTGGCATTTCATGAAGGTGGTGATTTTTTATGATTTTTCAACCGAAATCAGGAATATGCGACAGTTCGACGATAAGGAACCTAGGCTACAAATTGATTTTTGACCTGAATTTTTGCAGGCACTCTTGCTATATTATTTCCAGCTTTACCTCCAAATTTCGTTGCATTTCATTGAGGGGTTGGAGTTTTAAGAAATTTTAGCCGAAATGTGGTATGCTAG
The DNA here is from genome assembly GCA_035048595.1 of Echinosophora koreensis. Taxonomy (NCBI): domain Eukaryota; kingdom Viridiplantae; phylum Streptophyta; class Magnoliopsida; order Fabales; family Fabaceae; genus Echinosophora; species Echinosophora koreensis. Next base: position 78,814 of record JAPCYP010000292.1, read on the forward strand.
CGTACTTAAACATGTGGTGGACCATGGATGACAGGTTTGCTTTTCCACCACGCCTTCTAAAAAGTCTAGGGGGGGGGTCAGGGGAATGCTCTCAAGCATGTGTCACAACATTTTCCCGTCGGTGCTCGGTGCATCTGCGACGTGTGCCCAGCACAGTGGTCGTGCACGAGCCACCCAAAATGAACCTCCATCTTCCGGCACCAGCACCTTCAGCCGGTCAGTGCCATGTGCACCAGACCCTTGCAACCTTGGTTCCTTTCCGCACCGACCGAGCCAAGTCAGGAATCTGGTGCACCAGACCGAGCCATGTCAGGAATCCGGGGCACCACACGGAGCCAAGTCAGGATTCTGGTGCACCAGACCGAGCCAAATCATGAATCCGGCGCACCACACCGAGCCAGGTCAGGAATCTGGTGCACCAGACCATGCCAGGTCAGGAATCTGGTGCACCAGACCGAGCCAAATCATGAATCTGGTGCACCAGACCATGCCAGGTCAGGAATCTGGTGCACCAGACCGAGCCAAATCATGAATAAAGAGCCAGATCAGGAATCTGGTGCACCTTGCCGAGCCAAACCATGAATACCGAGCCAAGTCAGGAATCTGGTGCACCAGAACCTAGCTACCTTGGTTCCTCTCCGCACCGATCGAGGCAGATCCGGCACCTGGTGCACCCGGGGACCCGTGGCCGATGCACCATTCCCTCGTTCCCGGTTGGAGATAGCTGTCACCGAGATAACAACTACAACTACAACTACTACTACTACTATATATATAATATATAATATAATATAATATATATATATATATATATAAAATAGCCAGGTACCTGCCCCCTATAATAGCTTAATATGCAAAGACCCATTTTCCAGCACAAGACATCCTTTTTGCTGGGGAGACATACTCTTTTTTTCCAAGCTAGAAGTCGAATTTTTGCGTGATTTTTTGCAGGAATGCTTATAAAAATGGGAGCAAGGGGACGAAAAATTTACAGAATTTTTCACCATACCATTTTTTTTTAATAAATTTTCAAAGTGGAAAACCGAAACAATTCCCGAAAAATGGAAAATGGGTCTAGGCATCGAATTTGAGCTGATTTTTTGCAGGCACACTACTTATATTATTCCCAAGGTGTCCACCAAGTTTCAGTGGCATTTCATGAAGGTGGTGATTTTTTATGATTTTTC
>JAPCYP010000292.1:90000-92500 GCA_035048595.1 Echinosophora koreensis
CCACACCATCGAGTACCCCACGAAATTGTTAAAAATCGAAAGCGAAATTTTTTAAAAACCAACAACATCACGAGGATCCTTTCCGATGCAACTTCAGCCGATCTGGCATTTGTCACCCCTTCCGAGGCCACTTCAGGACGATCACCCGTCTCTTGGTGCTTCGGATCTGCCCCGGAAGGCATCACCTAACACCACGTCCATCCACAAGCCAAGGTCAAGGAGCCGCGCACCCACAGCCTCCCCACACCATCGAGTACCCCACGAAATTGTTAAAAATCGAAAGCGAAATTTTTTAAAAACCAACCAACGTCGCGAGGATCCTTTCCGATGCACCTTCAGCCGATCTGGCGTTTGTCACCCCTTCCAAGGCCACTTCAGGACGATCACCCGTCTCTTGGTGCTTCGGCTCTGCCCCGAAAGGCATCACCTAACACCACGTCCATCCACAGCCAAGGTCGAGGAGCCACGCACCCACAGCCTCGTCACACCATCGAGTACCCCACGAAATTGATAAAAATCGAAAGCGAAAACTTTTAAAAACCAACAACGTCACGAGGATCCTTTCCGATGCAACTTCAGCCGATCTGGCATTTGTCACCCCTTCCGAGGCCACTTCAGGACGATCACCCGTCTCTTGGTGCTTCGGATCTGCCCCGGAAGGCATCACCTAACACCACGTCCATCCACAACCAAGGTCAAGGAGCCGCGCACCCACAGCCTCCCCACACCATCGAGTACCCCACGAAATTGTTAAAAATCGAAAGCGAAATTTTTTAAAAACCAACAACGTCGCGAGGATCCTTTCCGATGCACCTTCAGCCGATCTGGCGTTTGTCACCCCTTCCAAGGCCACTTCAGGACGATCACCCGTCTCTTGGTGCTTCGGCTCTGCCCCGAAAGGCATCACCTAACACCACGTCCATCCACAGCCAAGGTCGAGGATCCGCGCACCCACAGCCTCGCCACACCATCGAGTACCCCACGAAATTGATAATTATCGAAAGCCATCCTTTTGGAAAACGAAATTGAAAAAATATCAAAAGCCGTCTTTTTAAAAACCGGTGCCAGCAACATTTGTGAGGGGATCCTTTACGGTGCGCCTTCAGCCAGTTTGGTGTTGGGTTACCCCCACCTTGGTCACATCCGGACGATCACGCATCCCTTCGTGTTGCGGTTCCGCCCCAGAAGGCATCACCTAACACAACGTCCATCCATAACCAAGGTCAGGGAAGCGCACCCATAGCCTCGACACCCCTTGGAAAATCCCCACAAAAACGAACCCATCCGATGCCCGCATTTTTCCCCGGGCCCACCTCCAGGGCCCACCCGGGCCCGCCCGTGCCCGGGCCCACGGAGTCGATCGGTCGGAAGATGACCCGATCGAGTCACCTACCATGCCGTGGGCATGGTCGGTGTGCAATGTTGGGGATCATTGCATGGGGTAGGGGGGGGCATGACCATGGTGCACCAGGCGTGGCACCAGGTCAGGGTCAGGCTGGCACCTCTCCCCCCCCTATAATAGCTTAATATGCAAAGACCCATTTTCCAGCACAAGACATCCTTTTTGCTGGGGAGACATACTCTTTTTTTCCAACCTAGAGGTCGAATTTTGGCCTGATTTTTTGCAGGGTTGCTTATAAAAATGGGAGCTAGGGGATGAAAAATTTACAGAATTTTTCACCATACCATTTTTTTTTTATAAATTTTCAAAGTGGAAAACCGAAACAATTCCCGAAAAATGGAAAATGGGTCTAGGCATCGAATTTTGAGCTGATTTTTTGCAGGCACACTACTTATATTATTCCCAAGGTGTCCACCAAGTTTCGTGGCATTTCATGAAGGTGGTGATTTTTTATGATTTTTCAACCGAAATCAGGAATATGCGACAGTTCGACGATAAGGAACCTAGGCTACAAATTGATTTTTGACCTGAATTTTTGCAGGCACTCTTGCTATATTATTTCCAGCTTTACCTCCAAATTTCGTTGCATTTCATTGAGGGGTTGGAGTTTTAAGAAATTTTAGCCGAAATGTGGTATGCTAGCGTACTTAAACATGTGGTGGACCATGGATGACAGGTTTGCTTTTCCACCACGCCTTCTAAAAAGTCTAGGGGGGGGTCAGGGGAATGCTCTCAAGCATGTGTCACAACATTTTCCCGTCGGTGCTCGGTGCATCTGCGACGTGTGCCCAGCACAGTGGTCGTGCACGAGCCACCCAAAATGAACCTCCATCTTCCGGCACCAGCACCTTCAGCCGGTCAGTGCCATGTGCACCAGACCCTTGCAACCTTGGTTCCTTTCCGCACCGACCGAGCCAAGTCAGGAATCTGGTGCACCAGACCGAGCCATGTCAGGAATCCGGGGCACCACACGGAGCCAAGTCAGGATTCTGGTGCACCAGACCGAGCCAAATCATGAATCCGGCGCACCACACCGAGCCAGGTCAGGAATCTGGTGCACCAGACCATGCCAGGTCAGGAATCTGGTGCACCAGACCG
>JAPCYP010000292.1:102500-104034 GCA_035048595.1 Echinosophora koreensis
CGGCTCTGCCCCGAAAGGCATCACCTAACACCACGTCCATCCACAGCCAAGGTCGAGGATCCGCGCACCCACAGCCTCGCCACACCATCGAGTACCCCACGAAATTGATAATTATCGAAAGCCATCCTTTTGGAAAACGAAATTGAAAAAATATCAAAAGCCGTCTTTTTAAAAACCGGTGCCAGCAACATTTGTGAGGGGATCCTTTACGGTGCGCCTTCAGCCAGTTTGGTGTTGGGTTACCCCCACCTTGGTCACATCCGGACGATCACGCATCCCTTCGTGTTGCGGTTCCGCCCCAGAAGGCATCACCTAACACAACGTCCATCCATAACCAAGGTCAGGGAAGCGCACCCATAGCCTCGACACCCCTTGGAAAATCCCCACAAAAACGAACCCATCCGATGCCCGCATTTTTCCCCGGGCCCACCTCCAGGGCCCACCCGGGCCCGCCCGTGCCCGGGCCCACGGAGTCGATCGGTCGGAAGATGACCCGATCGAGTCACCTACCATGCCGTGGGCATGGTCGGTGTGCAATGTTGGGGATCATTGCATGGGGTAGGGGGGGGCATGACCATGGTGCACCAGGCGTGGCACCAGGTCAGGGTCAGGCTGGCACCTCTCCCCCCCCTATAATAGCTTAATATGCAAAGACCCATTTTCCAGCACAAGACATCCTTTTTGCTGGGGAGACATACTCTTTTTTTCCAACCTAGAGGTCGAATTTTGGCCTGATTTTTTGCAGGGTTGCTTATAAAAATGGGAGCTAGGGGATGAAAAATTTACAGAATTTTTCACCATACCATTTTTTTTTTATAAATTTTCAAAGTGGAAAACCGAAACAATTCCCGAAAAATGGAAAATGGGTCTAGGCATCGAATTTTGAGCTGATTTTTGCAGGCACACTACTTATATTATTCCCAAGGTGTCCACCAAGTTTCGTGGCATTTCATGAAGGTGGTGATTTTTTATGATTTTTCAACCGAAATCAGGAATATGCGACAGTTCGACGATAAGGAACCTAGGCTACAAATTGATTTTTGACCTGAATTTTTGCAGGCACTCTTGCTATATTATTTCCAGCTTTACCTCCAAATTTCGTTGCATTTCATTGAGGGGTTGGAGTTTTAAGAAATTTTAGCCGAAATGTGGTATGCTAGCGTACTTAAACATGTGGTGGACCATGGATGACAGGTTTGCTTTTCCACCACGCCTTCTAAAAAGTCTAGGGGGGGGTCAGGGGAATGCTCTCAAGCATGTGTCACAACATTTTCCCGTCGGTGCTCGGTGCATCTGCGACGTGTGCCCAGCACAGTGGTCGTGCACGAGCCACCCAAAATGAACCTCCATCTTCCGGCACCAGCACCTTCAGCCGGTCAGTGCCATGTGCACCAGACCCTTGCAACCTTGGTTCCTTTCCGCACCGACCGAGCCAAGTCAGGAATCTGGTGCACCAGACCGAGCCATGTCAGGAATCCGGGGCACCACACGGAGCCAAGTCAGGATTCTGGTGCACCAGACCGAGCCAAATCAA
>JAPCYP010000293.1:0-104015 GCA_035048595.1 Echinosophora koreensis
TCAACCCTGCAACACCCCCTTGGGTGTCCCGGGTTAACTCGTTGCGGAGAATAAAAATTAAATAAATGCTGGTTACTTTAGGAAAATAATGTTTTCTAGTTATTTAACCTTATTCAAAAATGGTGATAATTTTTTTTTCTTTTCTTATCCATACAAACCAACATCATAAACATAATATACATCATCATTTTATACATATGCATCATAAATATTTACATCCTGACCTTTATCATAACAGGCCATTACCCAGCGTTATAACAATATAAGAAAATAAAACAACATAACTAAAACGTAGTGGTGAGTCTGGAACCACAACACAAAAATGACGGCTCTCAGTAGCCAGAAAAACAGACTATCAAGACCACTATCTCAAAAATGGAATAAAACCCTATAGCTGGTCAGCACTAATGATAGCCTTTGGGGAGGCCAGTGTAGACATCCCCACCTGCAGGAGGAGTATCCGGTGAGGACACTCCTGCTGCCGCTCCTACAACTTGGACCACACCTCTTGGTCTTCCTGAGGATCTTCCTCAATCCCCTCATCAACCTCTGGAACTAGAACGATCGGTGCGGGAGGTGATGTTAGTGCTTCCTCGTGCAATGGCTGGATGTGTAGGGGAGGATGATGCTCCAAGTCTCCATGTGCCACCAAATGTTGCAGGATGAGCCAAATAGGAGGTAGTGAGACCTCCACAGCCTCCATGTTGTGCGTACGTCGCTATGGTCCAGCTGCTAAAGTACCCGAAATCATACGTACCGGGCCAGTGTAGGTGGCGCTACGGGCCTTGGGATTAATCATCCATGCCCCACCATCATCGGCATTCTCAAAGGTCAGGGACCTGATCCCTGAATACGACAGATCCATCTCCTCGGGGTTCATCTGGACTCAGATATATATACAACATAGTAGAAAAACCCAACAAGAAAAATGCAAGGGTGAGATACCGACAAATGAGTTTCAATAAGATAACGACATGCGCGACACACAAAAACAACATATACATACATTCACAACATATAGAAATTCTCGATACAACATAATAGTTTATCAATGGGGTTCATACACGACAGTCATCGCGATTTATAAAAGTGCATGACACTTCAATATTCATCCTCTAAACTTTGATATCTAATCTCCGGAGATCCGAACTTCTTTCGTTTGAGCAGATCAGGCTCTTTACATGGCACATTGTCAATGAAAGAAACAATGGTCAACGCAATATATGGCACATTGTCAAACTCAAGGCACAATGGTCAACGCGATAAATGGCACATTGTCCATAAAGCACATGGTTAACAACAACACATGGCACATTGTCCATCAAGGCACGATGATAAACTTTACATGGCACATTGTCCATCAAGGCACAATGGTCAACAACTCATGGCACAATGTCCAACTCTAGGCACATTGGTCAACACAGGCACATCTGCCAAATAATGCATGTAAAAACTTTTGTTCACGTCACTTTTATTTTTCGTTCATTCTTTCCTTGTCGAGGCTCAAAGCTCACGACCATGCTTAATTAAACATTAAGTCTTTTCATTCTTAACTCAACACAGGACACACAATCCGAGTACTCAATCACGAAACCCTAGACCGATGTACCAGTCTTAGGTGAGCGGATATAGGATACAAAGTTCACGACATCAATTATAGGACATGAAGTCCACAACATCTTTTATAGGACACAAAATCCACCACAACTAACACGGATCCATGATCCACGTGTTAATAGAACACTAGAATCCCGACGTCTCGGTTAATATGTTCACTTTTCTTCTTTAACATCATTTTCGCTCTGTGAAATAACAAATACAAAACAAAACCTCTGAAACTTATCCAAGTTTGTCACTTTGTCGGAATTATTTTCGCTGAGTAAAATCTCCTTTGCAGAAAATCTTTTCCGTTGAAAATCGTTTGTAAAACATTAAATCTCAAAAAATTCATTTTGCTCTAATTCTCTTTCCTCTTGAAAATCTTTTTTTCGAATAACATCAAATTTTTGAAAAATTATTCCCAACTCATTTTCTGTTTAAAGAAATAAAACTGATTTTCATAGTCTCGCCGTAAAATTCTTTTCTGAATTCTCTTTACTTAACAAAAAGTTTTTCCAACGTCAATATTACTTTATTTTTTAAACTTAATTACTTGAAATAACTTTTTATTTTATTTCCGAATTTATTTTGGAAAAACTAACATCAGTGAAATTTTTTCACGGTTTTGTCCTTACCGTCACTCATTGACTCAGCTTTCATCGAAACATCATTAAAATATTATTTTCTACTTTTTTTTCTTCTAAATTCCCAACTTTAAATCATTTTGATTTCTCTTCAAGCTTATTAAGCTTTTATCTTTAATTTTAATTGAGCACTGACCACTGTCAGGCTTCTCTGTCAATCATTCAACAGCAGAAAATCCATACAATACAGTTATAGCATACTTCACAGTTATAACATGCGTCACAGTTATAACAAATCAATCATATGAACCACATCAAACCACATAAGCCAATACACAATAAATAATTACAACACATAGATAGCATATGACTATCTAAAACCCCTCAGGTAAACTCCCTATACCTCTTGAAGTTTCCGGTTTTCGTTTTGAAAAGTCTCGTTGATTTTCCATTCCTCCTCACAACGCAAAACAACAACTAAGTTATCCTTCACAACAACAACACACAATCAAGTCAAACATTGAACAAAATTTCATCTAACCAACTATGGCTAGGTTTCGGCCACATAAACAAAAATATGCTAGAGGTTTCTAAAGCTCTCAAGCTTTTGGATTAATGATCCTTAGGCATTAGAAAGACAAGATCAATGGCTATAACTCAAAAATTGAAACAAAATCATCTAACTCATCAAGAGTTAGGTTTCGGCCTTCATACAAAAATTAGGCTAGGAAATTTATTTGGTTTCAATCTCTTGGATTCAACAAGTATATGTATTAGAGAGATAAAATCAAGTGTTACTTTCCAAAAATTGAAACAAAATTCATCAACTTTCCCTAGCTAGGGTTTCGGCCATATAAGGAAAAATAGGAAGGAAATTTTCTTTTGCTTCATGCTCTTGGATGATGAATATAGAGATCATAGTGAGTTCATAGAAATTGGTTTCATATCAAAAGGATTTTTCTATGATTTTCTAGAAATTTTTGAATAAAACCCTAGAACTTGAAACATAGTGATCATGGCATGAAACTCATGAAATAAGAGAAGAAGAAGACTTCAATGATCATGGAGAGGAAGATATACCTCCTGGATGATGAAAAAAGTGAAGTAGAATGATCAAGTTCTTCAAAATCAACTATGTAGTTCTATGTGTGTTCTTGAGAGAAATGGTGAAAATGATGAAATAAATGAGAGAAAAATGGTTAAGTGTGGGGTAATGGGTGGAATTGTCCAAAATTTGTGATGGCACACTTGCAATTTCCATGGAAAACCAAGGGTATTTTAGTCTTTTCTTTTTTTGTAAGTAATCATGACGTGCATTTAATGCTCGTCACATCGATTGCGTCCATCACTTCAGTCACTTCAATCACCTCAACTCCGTATCTAACTCTGTTGTTTACCCGACTTAGGTTTTACCCAAGTTTGTTTCCAAGTATGCAACCTCTACTGAAGTCGCACACTTGTCAGCAAAGATGGTGCAAATCTCCCTCGCCTTGTGAATTAAGGTTTGTTGCTCTTATTAGGGGTATTTACGAGTCGAGTTAGGTTGGTTTTAATAGGATTTTGACCCAAACCAATCAATTCAATAGGTTGAATTAGATCGTTTTTTGAAAAGAAAAAAAAAGTGACCCGAATGGAACCGACCCAATGATACTCGGGTTGGGGTGGGGTTCACCGTTCATCGAGTTCAATGTCAGAATATAAAATGGGTTTTTACCAAGATTTTTATTTTATTTTGAAAAAAGAACTCAACAATCACTTAGAGAAAAGATATTTGAACATCCAAACTTGACACCCATTTTTGACACCTTGGTTAATCAGTGTAAATATTTGGTTAATTCGTTTATTATATGTTAATCACGTGCAAATATTTGGTTAATTCATAGTGACTCATTAATTATATAAAGAACTGAATTAAATAGATATTTGCATGTGATTAACCAAATATTTACATGATAATAAAAAATAAGTTTCATATAACCCATTAACCATATAATGAACTGAATTAACCAAGTATTTATACATGATTAACCAGGTGTCAAAAGTGGGTGTCCCAACAGGTGTGCAAATAACACAGCTGATCACTTTATATACTGTCCCTGTTTGTCCCTGCGTGCGTGTCCACTGTCTTGTTCTTCCTTCGCTGTAGCTGAGCTGCCGTTGAGGCCTCCTCCTCCGGATGATGCTCATCGTGCCTCTGTGACGCGTTGCCGGAGGTAAGGTATATCTGATCTGAAGAATCTGTTTTGGAGACCTGAACTGAGGAGACGTAGTTGACACTTTAGAAAGAAAAAAAAAAAAAAAACTCCCATGTTTCTTTCATGCCTTATATATGTTTTTGTTGTCTGCATTTTTTTTTTCTCTTTTCTAATATTTTTTTCTTTTTCATCATTGTTGATTGTTTTGCCGTCGAATTTGATGGAAATCTATGCTTTCTGTTCCCACTGCAATTATCAGATGAGAATTTTGAGCCCCATTTTTCATCAACTACTGAAAAATCAAATACCTGTGATACAGGGTTATTCTGAAGAGAGTTTTTTTTTTGTCTTAATTTCGTCTATATTAGTCAACATAGTGATTCCTATAATCTTAAAACCAGTCAAAAGAGTCTCTTAGGATGATTGAAAAAAAAAAATATATATAACTTTCGTTCTTCTGAGTTGTCCATGCGGAAAATACATGAGACCTGAACTGAAGAGGCTTTAATTTATGCTTCTATTCTTCCCTCCCCGCCCCTGTTGACGATGATTGATTAGTGTTTGTTTACCCAATTGTCCACTATATTCAGCTCTTTTACTTAAGCTTGATGATCTCTTTGACTCAGTCCTACATTTGAAATTAATGGAAATGCCTATGAGGATGATCAAAATATAACTTTAGGCTATGTTTGTGTGTTTTTTTTTTTTTTTTTTGAGGGGAAGGGAAGGAAAGAGAGGTTAATTTCCTCTTCTTCTTGTTTGTGAGTTCTATTAATTGGAGGGGTATTTTAATTAATCCCCAATTCTCCTCGTCAACCCACTTTTTTCATTTCACTCCTAAACAAGGAGAGGGATATACTCTCCTTCTCCTCCCCTCCCTCCCCTTTCCTTCCCCTTTGATCTCCTCCCTTTCCTTCCCCTCCAAACTCGCAAACAGGGCTGTGCTTCTGAGTTGTCTATGCGGAAAATCATTGGAGACCTGAAATGAAGAGGCTTCAATTTATGCTTTTATTCTTCTTCCCTCCCCACCTCGTTTGAGGATGATTAATTAGTCATTTGTTTACTCTATTGTCAACAAAATTCAGCTGTTTTACTTAAGCTTGACTATCAAGCTTAAATAGCTTGGTAGTTTCTTGTTTGCTTACAGCTTTATTAATGGATTAGTTCTTCTATTTGTATTTGCTCTTTGAATCTGACCTGTATTGAAATCAATCAAAAAGCCTCTGAGGAAGATCAGAAAATAAGTTTCGTTCTTCCAAGTTGTCCATGCAGAAAATTAATGAAGGCCTGAACTGAAGAGGCGTCCTGGTGTCTGGTAAATAAAGGATAGGCTTCTAGCATACTTTATGTTCATGTCATAAACCTGATTCTAAAGCAGGGGCATTACCCTTCTAGACTGAAATAAAAAGGTGGAACAAGTGTATTTTGTTCACTCCTGTACAGATTGTTCTATTTACATGGGCTAATTCCTTTCAGATAACTAATGACCCTGTTGAGAATTTTGGATATTATCTCAAGTATATTGCTTTTAACCATTTATCATCTGAATAAAACATTATTGGCATCAGAGTCTTATAGACTATTACCTAGAGATTAGTAATAGTATCTTTTTCTTTCCAGATAATTGAATTTGTCTTGCTTTACCATCTTGCTGACTACCTGACTACAGTGACTAGAGTTTGGCCATTGACGAAATTGTGGTGTGCACATAGTAGTTTTAATGTAATTGGTCATTGATTTCTCATTCTGGACTTGTTTTGAAGGACATCTGGATTCAGTACACCAGTATTTACTTCTGAAGTATATCTAAAGGTGCTTGATCTGCAAAACAAGGTACTGTCTCTTTTGCTTTTCTTGATCAAGACTTTGTATAGGCATGTGATTTACAAATCTATGAAATTATCTTGTCAAAATGGAAAGTGGTGTGTTCAGTGTGTTCTAATTGAGGGTAAAGTAGGTTGCTGAAGGCTGAAGAGAGAGAGATGGTGCTTTCAGAGGAGGAAATAAGTAGGCTTTACAGAATCAGGAAGACGGTGATGCAGATGCTGAGGGACAGGGGTTACCTTGTCGGTGACTTCGAGATCAACATGTCCAAACATGAGTTCAAGTCCAAGTACGGCGACAACATGAAGAGGGAAGACCTCGTTATCAACAAGTCCAAAAAGGACAATTCCACAGACCAGCTTTATGTCTTCTACCCTGATGAAGCTAAGGTTGGCGTTAAAACCATCAAGACTTACACTAACCGCATGAATAACGAGAATGTCTTCAGGGCTATCCTTGTTGTTCAGCAGAACTTAACACCCTTTGCCAAAACCTGTGTCAGTGAAATCTCTTCCAAATTTCACTTGGAAGTTTTTCAGGTCACCCCTTCATTTTATTTATATTCACATATCATACTCAATGTGGTGTCTTTCATTAATTTGAATAACTTAATAACGGTTGTTGATACAGGAGGCAGAACTGCTGATCAACATAAAAGAGCATGTTCTTGTCCCAGAACATCAAGTACTCACTGACTCAGAAAAGAAAACTTTGCTCGAGAGATATACCGTAAAAGAGACCCAGGTCAGGCTGTTCAATTTTTAATAATACATTATTACCCTTTGATTTATGGATGAGAAGATAGTTGGATGCCAAATTATGGGTTTGCAGCTTGTGAGATAGATGCTGACTTATTTTAGATTGCCAAGGTTCTATAATGTTTAAAAAAAATCCTTCTTGTTAGATATATGCCCTAGAGATTAGCAGATCATTCTGATTTTTGGACTAGTGCATACTGAAGAACAGAAGAAGACATTTAAGCCCCCATTGTTCACTACAACTTGTCTCCATAAATAAATTCTGTATATAAGAGATTTAAAGAGGATTACTGGATCCAAAAATATACTATAATCTCGTCTTGCGACTGTGAGTTTTCAACTTTTCATGATCCCCTGACTGTGAACTGTGCTTTCATTTTATGAAGTGCATACTTAAGGTGGATGATTGATATTATCTTCCATTCACTCTCTTATTATATATTTTTTCAAAAATTGGAATGCAGGGTGTGTGTGGGGAGTTTTCTATACTTTCTTTTAAGTTTTGTTACTTATTACTATTACTATTACTATTACTATTACTATTAATTATTTTTTTAAGTGTCACACAGTAACAGCTAAAAGGTAATTTTCTAATATTGTCTGGACTATGTCTTGGAGGCTTGCATTTATGTTGGCTTTGTGGTATCCATTGTCCAAGCGGAAGGAATGTATTATAGCAATTTTAAACTAGCTTGCGTTTGTACTTTGTAGTAATTGATAGTACCTGTTTTTTCAGACTAACTTGTGTCTGTAGGAATAGCCCTTTGCATCCATGAGTCCAATCTTGTTTCTGAACCTTACTTAAATTTGGTGTATATTAAATAGTTAGGATCTGTAAAAATTAGCTTCCATTATTTTTCATGCCAATGAATCTTCTTTAATGTTTATTTGAATTATTCCCTCCAATAAAAATGCTTAGGGCCTATTTGCTTTGTTTCCAGTTTCCTGTTTTCATTTCCTATTTTCAAAAATAATTACAATACTGCTACCTTGCTTTCATTCTGTTTCCTGTTTTCAGAAATTTGTACAGGAAACACTAAAAACAGAAAAAAGTCAGTGTTTCCTGTACAAATTTTTGAAAACAGGAAACAAAATGAAAACAAGGTCGCAGTTTTGTAATTATTTCTGAAAACAGGAAACTGGAAACAAAGCAAACATGCCTTTAGATTTGTGACTGTTTCCATTCACTTGTCCTTGGAGCTTCTGAGTTTATTTAGAATGCCAAGTTCTTCAGGTGAACATGTAACTTTTCAATGTTGTAATCAATCTGAAGTTTTATTAATTGTTTTGTGTACTGTTTCAATGATCTGGGTATTAGTCCTGTATGCATGCGTATATTATCTCATATTGTATAGTATTGTATTACAAATTTCTGCACATACTGACATGGTACTTCTTCCCTAATCTTTATGGGCTGCTTCTCAGCTTCCAAGAATCCAGATTACTGATCCTGTTTCAAGATATTATGGACTGAAGCGTGGACAAGTTGTCAAGATAATTCGACCAAGTGAGACTGCAGGCAGATATGTTACTTACCGGTTTGTTGTATAAGAATTTCCTCAAACTTTTTGATTTTATAATACTTTTGAAATATGCTACCTGCTGATATTCACAAGAAGTATGGACCACTGGACAAGGATAGACAACCTTCTTTTGTAATGTATTATATGGAACCGTGTTTCTAAATTATATAGACCAATAAACTTTGGTGAGCTGGTGAGGTTCATTTATTTCATCTGGGCACAATGTCTGATTTTTTTGCAAGTTGGTGGCTTGTTAGTTGTTCTTGTCAATATACCATGCGATTTAGTTGTAAATCTCATAGGGAATACAAATACGTCTAAATCTATCTGTGTATATACATTTAGGAATAATCTCGTTGAATGTTATTCTATGTGTCAATCTCCAAACAAAATATCATTTAATTCAAATCTAGAAATAAAACTCAAGGTCACAAATCAATTAATGATATTTTTTCAAATGGACACAAAAACATTTTTTATTGGAGATAATTATAAATATAAATTATTGCAAAAACATTAAAATTAGTTATAATTATAAGAATTTAACATTAATTATTTAAACATATTTATAATTAAATCAATTAAATCTTTTATTTAAATAGAGTTGAGTGTTACCCTTTTTAAATAATGAGACCATGTTCTTTTACCAAACATTAATTATTTAATCATATTTATAATTAAATCAATTAAATTTAAATGTTTGATTAGTCATTTTCAAATAAGATTATTTCATTTTATTTTTTAAAATTATTATTATATTATTATTACTTAGTATCTTTAAAATAAGCATATTTACTCTCTTTAACAGTAGTAATTAAGTTGATAATTTTTATTCCAGATAGTTATATTTTGATGGAATAATTAAATTTCATAAGAGCAACTTTGTTCCCGTTCATTATTGAGGTAGAAATAAATCATACTTATGAGGCAAAATTTTCTCTAACATCATATTTGATATTGTATCTAAAGTGAGTGAAAGTATAAAGTGATGAAGTATGGGTGCTATAACACACCCCCTTGGTGCTACATGGTTAACTCATTACGGAAAATAAAACTTAAATAAACGTTGGTTACTTTGGAAAATAAAATTTTCTAGTTACTTAACCTTACTCAAAAATAGTTATGAAATTTTTTCTTTCTTTCTCCATAATTATGAATTTTTTTCTTTCTTTCTCCATACAATCAAACATCATAAATATATACATCATCATACTTATACATCAAGACCTTTATAATAACAGGTCATTTACCAGAGTCATAACATAAGAGGATAAATACATAACTATAACGTAGCGGTAGTCTGGAACCGTGACTCAAAAATGATGGCTCTCAGTAGTCAAAATATACAGACTAATGAAATACCACTACCTCAAAAATGGAACCAAAAGTCCTACAGCTGGTCAAACTAGTGGTAACCGTTGGGAAGACCACCATGGTCCTCCTCACCTACAGAAGTATCCGGTGAGGATACCTCCACTCCCGCTCCAGCATCAGGGACTACATCATCATCTTGAGGATGGTACTCAGGAACCTCCTCTTCATCCTCCTGGGGATCCTCCTCGATCCCATCGTCGACCTCTGGGACAAGTATAATAGGTACTGGAGGTGACAGTGGTGCTGCCCCATGGAGCGGCTGAACAAGTGGAGTATGATGCACCAGTTCCCCCTGCTCCACTAAAGCCCCCAGAAGTAGCCACATCGGGGGTAGTGCAATCTCATAGTCTCAAAGCTATGAGAGCGTCTCTGCGGTCCTGCTGCCAGTGTACCCCTAGTGGTACACACCGGGCCTATCTAGGTGGCACTGCGACCCCCAGGTTTATCACCCATGCGCCACCATCGTCTGCGTGCTCAAACATCATGGACCGGATCCCCGAATAGGACAGGTCCCCCATGTGGTTCATTTGTACTCGAATATAAAAATCACAGAAGAAACCCAACAGGCAAAATAACGCATGGGTGAGATACAGACAAATGAGTTTTATCATGATAACTACATGCGCGTCACACAAAAACATCATATACATATCTTAAGATAATCATAATATTTTAAACAAAGGGATTCATACCTGACAGTCATCGTGATTTTGTAAAACTGCATGACACTTCATCATCCATCAACTAATTTTGATATTTATTCTCTGGAGATCCTAACTTCCCTTCTTCGAGCAGAATAGGCCGCAATAATCCCCATAACACAATTGTTTCGCATTGGTCGGCCTCTTAATTTAGGTCCGATCCCCAATTGTTCAATGGTATCACGTCTCACCTAAATAATATTAAATAGTTTCCTATTGAGTACATCCGTGCGGGGTAACCGAGTTCCACGACCCGAGATTGCAAAGCCCTGAGCATTTCGTGGATTTCGAACCCGAATGTCCCTATAGACCCAAGAACATATCTTTGGTCCGTAACTATCCAATTTGTCAATCCACCATTCGTGGATTGTAGCTTGATACACAATGGCACGTCTGCCATAATGACACATCTGCCAGACTACGCATGTAAACCAATTGTTTTCGTTTTGCTTTTCTTTTTCGTTCGTTCTTTCCTTGTAGATGCTCAAAGCTCACAACTACCTTTACTCAGGTATTAAATTCATTTCACTACCAACGTAGGATTTTTAAAATTCGTGATTTATAATTTCTTTCTCATATGAACTAGCCCGACATCTCGGCAATCTAGGTCCTTATCTCTTTCCTCAATTTTCTGACAGGAACACTAGCCCGATGTCTCGGCAATCTAGGTCCTTATATCTTTCCTCAATTCCTTTACACAAGATTTTCGTTCTATGAAACACAAATACTAAAAACGAAAACTTCGAAACTTATCCAAGTTTATCGGAAATGTTTTCGTGATTTAAAATCCTTTTCAGAAAATCTTTTCCGCTGAAATTCGTTTATGAAACGTTAAATTACAACGAAATTCATTTTTCCTCAAATTCATTTTCTTTTTAAATTTCTTTTCCGAAAATCCATCAAATCCTTAAAATCATTTCTAATCCATTTCTGTCCAAAGCAATAAAACTATTTCTCATAGTTTCGCCGTAAAACACTTTTCTAAATTACTTTTCGTTTAGAATAAAATCATTTATAAATTAAATGACTTTTTCTTTTACAAAAAGATTTTCAGCATCAATATTAACTATTTCTGAAAATTAATTTATTTTAGTTACTATTTATTTTCTTTTTAAATTTATTTTGGAAAAATTACCGTAAGTGAAATTTTTTCACGGTTCCATTCTCACTGCCACTCATTGGCATATTCTTTCACCAAAAACTCATTAAATATTATTATTTTCCACATTTTCTTCCAATTCCATATTTTAAAACCCTTTAGTTTCTCCTCAAACTTTTTAAAGTTTTATCTACAATTATAATTGAGCACTGACCAATGTCAGTCTTTCAGTCAAAAACTCAAACAACAGTTAATCCATACATCACAGATTATGACATGCTTTCAAAGGTGACATTAAAAATCACATAACCAAATACGTAAAATTAAATCAAACACCACAGAATCACAATGAAATTATATACAGACAACTCACAGATAGCATGTAGCTATCAAAAACCTCTCAGGTAAACTCCCATCACCTTTAGATTTTTTCCGAATTTCTTCTTGAGCTTAGTCTCCTCGGATTTGTTTCCTCTTACTACTCAACACTCTACTCAAACCCAAATCCTTCACAACAAACAACACAACAAGTTAAACACTGAAGAAAAATTAATCTAACCCACTATGAGGCATTCGGCCAAGCTAAAGAAAATAGGCTAGGGACCTCTAAAATTTTCAAGCTCTTGGATCTATGATCCTAGAGTAGTAGAGAGACAATAACAATTGTCATAAGTCAAAAATTGAAACAAAAAACCATATAACCTATATGGTTAGGGTTCGGCCTCCATAAAAAAAATATTCTAGAAATTTCTTTTGCTCTCACCCTTTTGGATTAGAATTCTAGAAGCCCTAGAGAGTTCATAGAAATTGTTACCACATAAAAAATATTTTTCTATGATTTTCTAGGATTAAATGAAGAAAATCCAAAGAAATGGCAACATGATGAACTAGGCATGAATGAGAGGAATTAAGTGATTGAAAGAGTAATCATACTCATAAACTACAAGAGTTTACCTCTTGATGATGAAGAAATGAAGAGATTTGTTCCAAGTTCAAGTTTGTTCAACAATGGAGTTTTAGGTTTTTTGTGAGAGAAAACAATGAAGAACTTGCATGAAGTATAGAAAATGAAATGTCTAAGTGTTGGAATGGTGCTTGGGTCATGTGAATGGGGGGCAAAAAGGTCCATAAAATTTTGGGACAAGGTTGGAATTACCATAAAAGTCCAAGGGCAAAAAGGTCTTTTTACTTATAAAAATATCTAGATATTTGTTTGTGTCATGATGACTTTGATGAGTCATGATGTGACACCTATCGCTTGTCTCATCAATCACTTCCATCACCTCAGCTCCGTATCCGGCTTCGTCGTTTACCCGACTTAGGTTTTATGCGCGTTTCCTTCGAAGATTTCTACCGAATAAAATATAATATTTCATTTTTGGGCTCAAAATTTCAAAAATAACACAATATCGTTGAAAATATAATATAAACCTAAACGTTTCGTTCTTGAGTCAAAATTAGATTTTTTGATCAGTAAAATTTTACTGTCATGTGAAAACACAGACCGGGTTCCGTCTGAATTTTCAACCCAAAATTTAACTACAACCTTCTACTATAAAGTAGAGTCTAAATATGATTTTGTTTTATCAATCATTTTTCTAGGTGTTGGATAAAAATAAATAAATATATTTATTTACTGTATTGAAAAGCAGTAAAAACTGGGGGTGTTACAGGTGCATTCATCCTTGATTAGCAAAGTAGGTTGAAAATATTGGTCATCCTTGTTTAGCACCTAAAATCATTCAAGTGCAGTGGCATTCCTTCTTTATCTCCTTGGGTGAAATGCAATAGTGATGGAGCTGCAAGAAGCTCTCCTGGTCAAGCAGCAGCTGGTGGCATATTTAGGGAATGCAGGGGTGCTTTTCTGGGCGGTTTTACAATATTTGTTGGAAATTCATTTGCTCTACATGTTGAGACTTATGCAACAATGATAGCAATTGAAGAAGCCTTTAAAAGAGGATGGTTGAAACTATGGTTGGAATTTGATTCAAAGTTAGTGGTGGAGGCTTTTGGTTCAATTAACTTAATGCCATGGTATCTTAGGAATAGATGGAAAAATTGTCTTTTCCTAATTTCAAAAATGCAATTTCGTATTTCTCACATCTTTAGGGAAGGGAATGCTTGTGCTGATAGTTTAGCTTCAAAGGGTATTGTAATTAGAGATTTTTGTTGGTGGAATCATCTTCGTAGTTTCATTAGTGAAGATTTTCATAGAAATAGGTTAGGTTTGCCTAACTATAGATTCATTTGAATTCTTTTTTGGAATATGGGTTTTGGCTTTAAGTCCCCCCATCTTTTTGTGTGCTTTTCTTTCTTATTAATAAATTTTAGGCATGCTGCAAATGATGGATGAGGCTATTGGTGCCAACCTAGTTGGAATGAATAGTTTCATAGTAATGCTTTTGCATGCCTTAGTCTTTTGATAAAAACTTAACAAAATTTTTTCCACTTAATATAATAATAATATAATATTAATTACGAAAAAATAAATTTTGAAATAATAATAATCAAATAATATGTCGTGTAATAAAGTGAGAAAAGTTAGTGTTTGAAATTATAATAAAATAAAAAAATAAATTTATCAAAAAAATTATTGTTTAAAATGATAATAAAATAATAAAAGGCAAAACTTTGCATAAAAGCCATTATTTGTAATAATTTATGTAACATTAAGAGATGAAAATAAATAAAAAAGGTACTATTTAAAAAATAATAAGAAAATAAAGAAAAATAAAACTTAACAAAAAAGTTGCTTTTTGAAAAAACAAATAAAATAATAAGATATGAATTTGAACTACAAAATTCACTTATTAAAATAATAACAAAATTAAAAGATGAATTTGATTATAAAAATCATTATTTGAATTAATAATGAAATAATTAGAGACAAAATTGAGTTTGAAAAGTCACTGATCAAAATAATTATAAAAATAATGATTAAAAGACTAAGTAAAAAGTCACTATTAAAAATAACAATGAAATAAAAAATGATAAGCAAGAAATGTCACTAATTGGTACATTAAGAAAACTTATCGTAATATTGTTATTCATATTTGAACTCTTCACTTGATATATAAAAATCAACATAATATTCTTAAGTAGCAATTTTTTGTAACTGTTTTAATTAATTGTTCAGTTATTTGTCTATATTTTTGAATTATAATTTATTAATTTTTTGTAAATAATATACTTAATATCAAAAAAATTAGTAGTCCGAGTTAATTATATATTAAATTATTTTAAAAGTACTTATACTTTTGTACCAAAAAAATTACTTATATTTTATGTGTATACAGATATTTCTTGAAAGTTTTGGAAGAGGTCCATGTACTTTTGGATTTTTTGAATAAGACCCTGCTAACTAATTTCATTCAACTCTATTAATGCATGATTAATGTTGTAACACCCCAAAATTCATCTTTATGTTTATATGTGTTAGTTTTAGCATATATATGTTGTTATATGTTTGATATGTTTGATCTTTATGCATATGTGTATGCTCGGCACAAGTAGGTTTGCCCGGCTCAGAGTAGAAAAATTCCCATTCTAAATTTCTGCAGAATCCGCCTGGCCTAAGTTTTCTGAGCCCGGCCTAAGAGTCTGAGCCCGGCCTAACTTTCCTGAGTCCGACCGAACAATGCTGACCGCAATTCGTTTTGGGGCTTCTGTTTCAGCTCAGTTACACCCTAATTCGTTTTAAACCTCTAAATCATGCCCTAAACCCTAGTTTACACGACCTCAACACTCAGAAATTGCCTCCTTCCGTTTCGCTTTTAGTTCTCATCACTTTTCTCTAAAAACTCTCTCTAGGGGCCATTCCGTTCACCGTTCTCCGTCGTTCTTCAATTGGGGAACACTGCTGCGTACACGTGTTCATTGCGTTTGCTCTTTTGGATCTCTAAACCAGGTAGAATTCATGCACCTTGTCATCCCTTTTGTTAATCTCCTTTCTTCTTCTTGAATTGGGGATTAATGGTTTCCCTTTTAACGTTTTGACCAAGGCTTGGGGAACTCGTCGAGCCGTTCGAGGGAGCCACGCATAAGATTTGCTCAAGCATAACCGTAGTTAAATCTTCATACCAGGTATGGGGAGAAGGGATTAGTATGAACATGTAGGCTTTGAGGTAGTGTAAGATGAGGGTTAACCCATGACCCTATTGTGTGCTATATGTTATGTTGATGTATGTTGCCAAATGTATTTTGTTAATAACATGATCAATGTCATTGTTATGTGAATGATGTGGCTGCCTTTATGATTGACATGTTTTGGTATGAAATGCTATTGGTTAATGTTGATGATGATGGTATATTGTGATTTGATGCGTTATTGATGTAATGCTATGATATGATGAGTTATTGTTGTTAAAAAGAGAAGAATATGATAATTTAAGACATAGGGAGGTTAGTGTTGAATCTAAGACTGAGAATCAGTTATCAATAATCATAAGAAATGAAGATAGCAAAGAGGGGTGAGGTTAATGCTCAATGGAATAGTAAATGACATTTAGGGACGATCTCGAGTGCTTTAGGAGAACTTGTGAGGTTCCCTAGAACAAATAGATGAGACAGTAACAGAGATAAAAACAAGAGTGACAATCCAAGATACAATTAATGTTATAAACCATAATAAAGAAATTAAATGATGAAGGTATTAATGTTGGTTAAGACGATAACGATTATGTTATCACACGTTAAAGCTGTTGGACTTTGATGCTTATTGGTCAAAGTTGTTAAATCAAGATTAAAGATGCTGTTAAACCTTGAAGCTTATTGGTCAAGGTATCGTTGTTGATAAACTTTGATGCTTATTGGTCAAAGTTGACTTTGGTGCTTATTGGCCAAAGTTGTTAAATCAAGATTAAAGATGATGTTAAACTTTGGTGCTTATTGGCCAAAGTCGTTAAACCATAAATAAATGGTGTTGATGGAGGTGGTGAATAACGTTTGATTGTTTGTTGGTATGCATGCATTCATGCACGAAGTTATTAGGGGAAGTTACGATGTCATGGGAGGTTGCCCGAGAATAAGGCGATCTGGCCATCCGCGGTGATTCATCTGAGAGTTAGGTGAATTATGTGCCCCCGTGGTAGTGCATCCGAGAGTAAGGTGCATCAGCTATCCTAGGGGTTCACCCATGGTTTGGTGGACTGTCGGTGTCGGTGCTTATTGGCCAATGTGGATATGTAACTTCAAAGTCGTCTTCCCGGTATATATGGATCCATATGAATTTGGAGTAGTGAAGTCACATTGTATTGTATAGTTGAATTATATGATATGTCTTGTGAATGATGTATGTTATGACATGCTATGTTATGTTTTTTTACTTGTTGCATGAACATCTTGCCAACTATCCTACTGCCATTATGTTCATAAATATATAGTTTCTTACTCCCTATCTTTTGCTGTTTCTTGTACGAATATTAGTTTATGCAGAGGATGGTGAGCAGCTAGTTGAGTAGTGACTCCGAGGAGATCGCTCGCTCGTAGTTTAGGACTTTTCTTTTTATGTCAGTTGTTTTTCTGATGTAATTCCGAATTTTGGTTACCAGCTTTGATATGTGATATCGGGGTTTTTGGATTTATATTTTCTTTTGTTTATGTTTTATTTATTTTCCACAGATGCTATGTTTTTAGTTCATGTGGTACTCGCTATGTAACACCCGTTTTCATTAAGTGCTTTTCTAAAGGCTTGTTTGGTTGTTTAAGCTGTTTTGGTTAAGGGCTAAGTAGGATTTTGGCTTAAAAGTCCCTTTCTGGCACATGAGCACACCTGTGCTCATTAGCCAGCACGCCCGTGCTTAAAGTCAGAAGAGTGTTTCTGATTTTAAGTTGAGCACGCCCGTGCTCAACAGTGAGCATGCTAGTGCTCGATGTGCGGATCGCATCTCGCTGACGTTAAGTCCAGCAAGACCGTGCTCAGGTGTAGCCTTTATATTATTGGCACAAAAACTGAGGGTTACGTTTTAACCCTACTTTTAGTGGCTGCTACTTACCTAGTGTGGCCAGAGTTGTTTTATTCCCTTTTTCCCTCATATTCAGAGCAATTCTTGAGTATTGGAGGCCTTTGGGAAGCGTTGTTTCATCCGTGCTCCTATATAGGTAATGTTCTTTTCCCCTTGTGGTTTCCTTTCATGGTTTCGAATTGGAAACTAATGGGTTTCGTGTTTCTGTTTAACCAAGGCTTGATTTTGGATTGAGTCGCTCAAAGGAAGGAACCGGTTTGCTGTTAGGAGCTCACGTTTGTTTTTTTGATCAACCTTCAATCCAAGTATGGGGAGAAGGGTAGTGTACTCATTAGGCAGTGGGGGTAGTGTAAGGTAAAGGTGATCCCATGACCCCGGGTTGTTATATATGAATGTATGATTTAATATGCTAAATTGGTTGTTTTGTGATAATATGTTTTTTGCTGATTAGCATGATATTTCACCTGTTTATGTTCATGATTGGTTGCCTATGAATATGATGCTTTGTTGAATGTTGTTAACCTGATGTTGAATGGGATGATGTTTGTTGATGTTCATTTAATGATGATGGTTACATTGATAAAATACTTAATTGGTTAAAATCGATGTTTGTTCTCTGCCCGTAACAATACTATCGTGCATTGAGCACGACCATGCTGAACAGGGAGCACGCCCGTGCTCCCAGTTTGAATTCTGGAAAATGGCCGCGTATTAAACACAGTCGTGCAGGACAAGGAGCACGACCGTGACAAATAGTAAGCACAACCGTGCTGTTGAGTACGATCGTGCATAATAGGAAGCACGCCCGTGCTTTACTTATGCGACCAGTACGGCCGTGCAGGGGATCAGCATGCCCGTGCTCCCCTAAAGACCAGAGATTAATTAACGGCCTTTAAGGGGTTTCAAACCCCATTTCCCCAATGATGATAGATGATACAATCAATCAAGGTTATGGATTAGATAACTCGGTTTATAATTAATAAAGATGATTAAGAAGATGAGATGGTGAGATGATAAGAGGTTAAGTCGGTAACCGTTGGATTACCGTACGTTGTACCTTGGTGCTTATTGGCCAAAGGGGCCTTGAACCCACGGTTTGGGTCTAAGACGTTAATGATGTTAAAGTCTTGGGAGCTTTTTGGCCCAAGCATGATGATGTTGATGTTGAAGTCTTGGGAGCTTTTTGGCCTGAGCAAAGGAGGTGGTTGTTGTTGTTTGTTGTTGTGCCATGTATCATTGGAGTTGATGGTTGAGGGGGAGGTTCAACATAGGGGAGATCGCACGAGAGTACGGTGATCTGGCCATCCACGTTATGTCACCCAAGGTTTGGTGACCGCGGCCCCCCATGATGAGGCATCCATGGTTTGATGCGTTCGCTATCCATGGGGTTCACCCGAGGTTCGGTGAACTGCCGATGTTGGTGCTTCTATGGCCTATACGGATATGTAACTCCAAAGTCGTTCATCCTGATTTAGTTTGGATCCACATGCATAATGGAGTAGCGGAGTAGTGTTGTATTGCACCGCATAGCATACCTGATTGATGATGTTGATGTATGACGTTTTATATATGTTGATGTATGTTATGATGTTGCCATGCTTGTTTGTTTACCTTGCTTCCTATCTCCTTGCCGAATATGTTTAAATGATTCTTACTCCCCTCTTTCTGTTGTTTGTTTGGTCTGATTGGCTTTATGCAGAGGATGGCGAGCTGTCCGGAGAGGAGTGACTTTGAGGAGCCACCACTCATAGTTAGGGCTTTTACCTTCTGTCTAGTTAGTTTCGGTCAGTTGTATTCCGAGGATATTTTCCGGAATGGTTGTACTAGCTCTGAATTGTGACATTGGTGTTGGATTGTTTATGTTTTATGTTTATCGTTGTTTTAACTTGGTTTTATATTTTCCGCATTTTTGTGAACTCGTTCATGTAGGACTTTTCTATCCATGGACAAAGGTTTAATTTATTCAGTAAATACATGTGTTATTTTATTACTTATATCTTTTTATGTTGTATAACATGCGGGGTAGAAGGGTGTCACATTTAGTGGTATCAGAGCAGGTCTGTCCTATCAGGCTGTGGTATGAGTCTGTTGTGAGTCTGTTGTGTGCTCTTGTTTGAATTGTCTATACTTATTATAGACAATGATGCTTTGAGTTAAGTTGCCTATTGCTTTTTCCCACTTAAGTCTCTGTATTAAGAGTTGGTTTGGACATGTACAGGAACTCCTGGCAGGTAGATGACGTAACAATCAGGCAATTGCGGATGCGTTGGCACTCCTTGCCAACGCTATCAGTCAGGTTAACAACCCCAACAACAATGGTGGGCCAGCTGAGTTTCAGGGCCTGGATAAGTTTCAGAGGAACAACCCTTCGTCATTTAAGGAAGCCTATGATCCGGAAGGAGCTTTGCTACGATTGAGGGAGACTGAGAAGATATTCCGAGCTATGGATTGCAATGATCAACAAAAGCTCATCTTTGTTACCTTCATGCTGATTGAGGAGGCTGAGCATTGGTGGGAAAACTGTAGGCAAAGGATGCAGACTGAGGGCACAGCGGTTACATGGGTTGAGTTCAGGCAGAGGTTTATGGAGAAATACTTTCCGGCAGACATCAAGGAGAAGAAAGAGATGGAGTTCTTGGCTTTGAGGCAGGGATCGATGTCAGTTGGTGACTATGCTGCCAAGTTTGAGGAGCTGGCGAGGTATTACACTCCATACCAGCATACTGCGGATGAGCGTTCCAAGTGCGTTAAGTTCGAGGCTGGACTTAACCCCGAGATCAAGCAGGCGATCAGCTTTCAGGATATCTAAGTCTTCCCAGTTCTGGTCAATAAGTGCAGGATCTATGAGGATGCTAGTCAGTTTAAAGTTACCAGTTCCAGAGGATCGGATAGTCAGAGCAGCACGAGGACTGATAAGAGAGACAAGGGTAAACAGCGCTATGCTCCGACCGACAAGGACTTCAAGCAGAGTGGCAAGAAGCCACAGTTTCAGCAGGATAGGTTTAGGGGCGGGTTTTCCAATGCCTCTAGACCCATGAGGTGCAGTAAATGTGGCGCACCAGATCATTACTCTACTATAACTGATCAGGTTACATACTCCAAGTATTCTTTACACACATAGCCTCTCCATGCTCCAAGACAAGTATTTTTTGCTATAACCCCTCTAGATCTAATAATAGAAAAGATACTAAGAGAGAGGGGAAGACAACATTACCTTAAACGATAATAGCGCTCTACTTCTCCCCCAAAACCAGAGAAAGAACACCAAGAACTTCAAGGGGTTCAAGGGAAGGAAGAGAGAAGAGGTTTCTGCCACACTAGGGTTGCCCAATGTGCCAAAATAGGGTTCTACACGATAGCCCTCGTGCTACTGCATCTATTTAAAGACTCTGTGACTTGAGCACGGTCGTGCTCCTTCCTATTAAGTACGATCGTGCTTGTGACTCAGACAGTCACAAGACACGCCTTGCAAGCACGGGCGTACTGGACATGAGCATGGTCGTGCTCATGTACCAGAAAGGGATTTTAAGCCTGGAAATCCCACTTAGCCTTCAACAACAACTCTAAGCTAAGCCCTAAGGAATCAAATAAACAAGGCACACACAGGAGCACTTAATGAAAAACAGGGTCTTACACTTTTTTGCACACAGAAGCTAGGGACAGACAAGCATTCTCACAAAGCATAGACAGGTGACCTGTCTGATCATTTTTCAACAGAAAACACATAAACATGCAAGCTTAAAACTTGTTTGATATTCACACTATATTTCCTTTAGTTAGTTAACAAATAAGATAAACAAAGCAACTAAAAA
The DNA here is from genome assembly GCA_035048595.1 of Echinosophora koreensis. Classification (NCBI taxonomy): domain Eukaryota; kingdom Viridiplantae; phylum Streptophyta; class Magnoliopsida; order Fabales; family Fabaceae; genus Echinosophora; species Echinosophora koreensis. The sequence continues at coordinate 21,433 of JAPCYP010000293.1, forward strand.
CATAAGGATAGAGAGATAGACACATCTATTTTATCCTGAATCACACCTTAACAACTTGGGCTATGTCCAGTCCTTGGCAGCACCAAGTTTGTTCTACTATAACTGATTAGGTTACAGACTCCAAGTATTCTTTGCACACATAGCCTCTCCGGGATCCAAGACAAGTATTGTTTGTTCATCTAGCCTCTTCAGGCTCTCTCAAGTTTGTTTGAGAAAAGATTCTAATAAATAAAATTTGCAAGTCTTTCACTAATACTCAGAAGAGTGAATTACATGTGACTGTTAGAAAGACTGCGTAAAAACTTCAAATGATTGAGGAATACATATTGAAAGAATGAAGGAAAAAATGCACAGAGTAATGGCTCTTTTATGCTGTGTGTTCTCTATCTTCATCTTCAATAACTTCTGTATTTATAGACTCCAATCATTTTAGATCTGTTAGAGACATTCCTTCAAATTTTGGCTTTGTGCTGAGCTCCATTAAATGCAATATAGCCATTTAATGCTTAGGAATGTTGGTTGTACTCAACACGTAAGTCCAGTGCTTTATGCTTTGTGCAGCAGCCAAATCAAAGTTGTGCATGTTGCTTTTGTACTTTGCAGGACACATTTCTCTTTTCATGCAACTCCGAGTTGTACTAGGGAATAAAGTATATTAGAAGCACTCTTTTTCTGAGTTACTTGGTTGCTTGAGTGTTTGACCTTATGACTTTCTTGATCCTCGTGAGAGAGAAAGTTTCAATAACTTCTGCTCGAAGGGACAGTTCCTAAAAGCTCCATTGTCCTTGTGTTCCTCGTCGATGAACCACAGACGAGTGAGAGTTTCATTAGGCAGGTTGACATAAAGTCCACAATCCAGTCAGCAGACAGGTTGACTCTAACTCAGCAGATAGGTGCTCTCCAGAGAAGATCAAGTTGCTTTTTAGGGTAGAAAGGTTAGAGATATACTTAAAGTAATAATATGCACACTAAGCAGACAGATTAGCAACCAATATGAAGTCCAATAAAATCATTGATAAATGTTTAGTTTTCATCAAAACTTAGGACAAATGCACATCGGACATTTAGAGACTTAACAATCTCCCCCTTTTTGATGATGACAAACATTTAGATGAATTAATGAACCTTATATAAAATTAACAGATAAGATGAGATTCATACAGATAGGTTTTTTTTTTTTTTTTTGTAATATAAGATGTTATGCTTGACAGTATTAAAAACTTAAGCCCATAGCAAAAGATTATCATTAACTCATGACCAGAGCATAAAAACCTTTTTAATTACATTATATACACTGAGTTGTCATTGATCATCATAAGATTGTACAAGGCAATCTGATTTACAAAACCTACTCAGGCCTATTTAAAAGCAAAAACAGAGATCCTACTCTAGCTTCTAAAGCAATTCTAGCAAGCCTTTTTTCATCTAGCTGCCTTATGGTGTCTTCAAGCAAGGCTTGCAACTGATTGAATCTGCTGATGTCCACATACTCAGAGGTTGTAGTAGACAGAGCAGGCTAGTTTGTTTACCACGGTAAGGCTAAGACGGGTGGTCTTCTGGGGACGGAGAAGGGTGCAGAGATTCTAGGAAATACATAGGAATGAAAAGTCTTATAATAGAAAAAGGGTAAAAAGATAAGTTTGAATATAGGTCTTATCCTGATGAAATCATCCTCAGAAGAGAAAATTGAGATTCTATGAGATAGAGTAGGGTGAGAAGGAGAGGGAAGCATGACTACAGAAGAGGGTAGTGACTTCCAGATGGTGCATGTATGAAGATAATGATAGGTGGATAAAAGAAAATTTATCTACAAGGGTTAATGATTTGAGGTGGAGGTGGGGGGATAACAGACAAATTTGAAAAACTTGCAGTTAAAAGATTCTGCAAATCAGACACAAAAAGGCTAGATGAAATGCCAGTTCGTTCCTTAGGGGTATCATCCCTATGAACAATGGAGTACTGACAAACATCAGATATTTATGAGAGGAGACAGGAGAGGGAGGAGGGGATACATGTGCTAGGGGATCAAATGAGATGGCAGGAGAAGAGGAGACGTGTGGGGTGATGGTATTTTACTGTACAGGTGAGGTAGGTGATGAAGAGGGAATAATCACTTGGTTTTCTGACATCCTCAGCTTCTTCCTTGGTGGTGGTGGATGAAGGGGATCCATCATGGGATAAACAATTGTCTGTGCTACAATAGACCGGTCTTCAGCAGTTGCATCAGCAGCTTCTTCTACAACAATTTCCATAGATGCAGGTGCAGTATAGCCTGACCTTATCGACTTGGGAATCATTCCCAGAAAGAGAGTCTTCTTCTCTTTAGGTTCCTCCAAGGGTCTTGTCATCTGCTCCCCCTGAGCAGGTACTTCCTCTCTGCTTGGGGCAGACTCCACTTGTCTGTCCTCAGTAGAGGCCTTCACCAATCTTCTCCGCTTGTTTGTTTTAATAGACTCAGCTTCTGATGCCTCAGCATCCTTTGATTTTATCTTAGGAGAGAGTCTCCTCCTTCTGAACCTTAGAGGTTGAACAAACTCTTCAATTTCAGCAGAGGTTGAGGGCCTATCTAGTTCAGGTCTTTGGTCTAGTCTGGCCACTTTTCCAGCAGGCTTCCATATGCCTCCTGAAATTGGAACCAAAGACTCACCAGCAGAGTTAGCTGTCTACTTCTGCTTCTACTCCACAACAGCTTCAACAACCTTCTTCTTCTTCTTCTTGGAAGGCTCAGCTTTCTTCTCTTCCTCAGCCTCTTCTAAGGGAATTCCTGGAATGTTCATCATAGATAAGTTCTTCCCATCTATGGGAAGAGACATGCAGACAAATACTGCATCTCCAGTGTCGGAACCACATCGCGACGGGAGCGGTGAACAAAAATTAATTACATTGCCAATATGGAGTCGCCACCAAAGTTTATTTATTTAGGGAAACATTGGAAAAACCCTTTTTAATTGAATAGTCTTCAAAAATAGATTTAGGGTTCGGGAGTCAATTATGCATAGGGAAGGTATTAGCACCCTACGACATCCATTGAAAAATGTCTAGTTAATTGTGCAATTTTTTTTGTTAACTTCAAAAATATTTATTTCACCCTTTTATTAAAAGAAACCGTAAAATATTTTTGTTTTATTATGTTTTAAGTAAAAGAAGAAAAAAGTATTTATGAGAAACTTAAAGGGATTTTATGAAAATTTATTTTTGGGCTTGACAGGATTAAATCCTGCTCCTACATATCCCTAGGTGCAACAGGGAATTCAAAGCTACGTAGTTCTTTTTAAAAAATATTTGTTGGTTTGGTTGATTTTAATTATGTTTGAAATACTTAGGATCACTAAGTTGTTACAACTCAGGTGTCCTAAAAAATAAGGATTAACAAGATGTCATATCTCAGCTAACCCTTTTATTTTGGAAGAAATTGATTTAGATTTATTTTTATTTTTTAGGTCACCAAGTTATCACAACTCAGGTGCCCTAATAAAATAAGGATTAACAAGATATCACATCTCAGTTAACCCTCTTATTTTAAAAGAAATTAATTTTTAAAAAGGCTTAGGATCACCAAGTTGTCACAACTCAGGTGTCCTAAAACCAATGATTAACAAGATGTTGCATCTTAGCTAGTCCTATTATTTTAAAAGAAATTGATTGTTTAATTTTTATATTTTTAAGACTTAGGATCACCAAGTTGTCATAACTCAGGTGTCCTAAAAAAACATGTATAAGGATTAACAAGATGTCACATCTCAGTTAACCCATTTATTTTAAAATAATATTATATGTAATTTGATAAAAATATATTTAAATTAATTTGATATATTGTTATGAAGAAGTATTTCAATTTTAAGAAAACAAGTATATTTGTAACAAAGTTATTCAAGTATTTTACCAAATCATTATGTGTATTTACCTTTTTTCTGTTCAAATCAATATATATGTGAATTAGAATATAGTCACCATCTAAACCAAGAAACGGACGAAAGAACAGAAGGTAAAAAACATTACATGCACATGGACATTAGTGGGGTTAAGCCCAAATAAACAATAACAAGAAATAAATAAATAATTAATAAAAAAAAGGTAAGATAAGGGGTATTGAACCCCCAAGATGAAGCTGCTGCACAGAACAGCTAAGAAAAGAAAACACTGCACAACAGCAAAGGAATGAAATGGGGCGGCTCACTCACAGTGCAAAGAGATGGTATAAGGGCAGTGGCGCGATGTAGAGCGGTGTGTGGATGAAGGCGTGGCGGAGCGAAACTGCAATACGTGGTGGAAGGTGGAGCTGGTTCAGTAGTGTCGACGCGGCGGAGAGCGATGCAATGGGTTTATGGGTAATGGACACAATAGTGACACGATGGACGAAGGCTGTACGCGGCAGAGTGAGGCGGAATAATTTGTTTTCCTTTCTTTTTATTTTCTGCTGTCAAGATGAGAAGAAGAATGAGAAATAGGAAGAAATGGAGAAGTTCTGACTTGTGAAAGAAGAGATAAGAAGAACAAAAAATAGCCCTACGTTGCTACTCTCTCATCTTTTTATACCAATAATCCTTTTGATTGATTAATCTTTTCCTTTTGTAACCACCTAAATTGTTATGAAATTTCAGAATTTTATTAGCAATTAAAGCATGAATAATGACTATTGATTTTTGCTTTTAAAATACTTTATCATAACTGTTACACTAGAACCCAAAAGCCAACCCATTTTGTTTCTCTATTTTTCATTTATTTATTTTTTATTTTGTCTTTTTATTTTCTTATTTTTTTAATACTATGAAAAAGGGAGGACAAAATATGGTGTTTACAGCTGCCCCTCTTTACTTAGTTCTTACCAGATAATATGAATAACCATAGTTATTCTTATTATCGTTGTAAGAAATGAGTAAAGAAGTGAACCATAATTTTGTTCGAAAACACAAGAAGGATGAAAAAAAAAAAAAAAACCTATTCAACCGGGTATCCACCGAGGCTTGTTACAAAAGATGAGGAAGCTTGCAGAGTCGTGTATCCGTTGAAGCTTAAAAGAAAGATAAAAAAGAAGCTTGCCGAGTCGAGTATCCGCCGAAGCTTGAAAGGAAAAATAAAAAGAAGCTTGTGGAGTTGGGTATCCGCTGAAGCTTGTAACGAAAGTTAAAAAGAAGCTTACGGAGTTGGGTATTTGCCGAAGCTTAAAACGAAATGAAAAGAAGCTTGTGGAGTCTGGTATCCGCCGATGCTTTAAAGAAATGAAATGAAAAGAAGCTTGCGAAGTCGGGTATTCACCGAAGCTTTAAAGAAATGAAAAGAAGCTTGCGGAGTCCGGTATCCACCGAAGCTTGGAACGAAAGATAAAAAAAAAAGAAGCTTGCGGAGTCGAGTATCCGCCGAAGCTTGCTAGCAAAGATAAAAAAAGAAGCTTGCAGAGCTGGGTATCAGTCGAAGCTTGCAAGGAAAGATAAAAATAAGCTTGTGGAGTCGGGTATCAGCCGAAGCTTGAAATGAAAGATAAAAAGAAGCTTGCGGAGTCTGGTAGCCGCCGAAGCTTTAAAAGAGATAAAAAGAAGCTTGCGGAGCCGGGTATCCGCCGAAGCTTGAAAATGAAATAAATGAAGCTTGCGGAACCGAGTATCCGCCGAAGCTTTGAAATGAAAAGAAAAGAAGCTTGTGGAGCCGGCGATCCGTCGAAGCATTAAACGAAACATAAAAAGAAGCTTGCAGAGTCGGGTATCCATCGAAGCTTGAAAGAAACATAAAAAGAAGCTTGCGGAGTCGGGTATCCGCCGAAGCTTGCAAGGAAAGATAAAAGAAGCTTATAGAGACCATATGCTTGCTAAAGCTAGCAAAGTCACAATTTAAGTAGACTAGTATAATCGAATGATGCATGAAATTATATGGCAATGCATGATGCATAAGCGCATTAACAAGATGCATGATGCAGACAATAACATGTGATGAAGAATGCTTCTGGTGACTCGGAATCACAGAGTATGTTTATTTATTTATTTTTGCCACTTTAAATCCTTATGGTTTCAAGTGCCCTAGGATTCAAGGCTGAACAAGAGCTTATTTTTGAACTGAATGAAACCCCTTTTTGGTTCACCTCGTTCTTCAGGTATTTGATGAAAATGTCTCTGGAAATGGATTACCGTTGTCATGTTTATCATTTTGAAGTGCCAACAGGTTCGTACCCAAGCCGAGCTAGCCATATAGGATTCATCATGCTTCCCATGATATTTGAAACCCTCCCAATACTCACAATGCTTTCAGGTGTTGTCACAAGTTTATACTTCAGTATAGATTATCAAAGAATGATACTTTGAATCAATAAGAAGTTGCAGACATAGATGGAATATTTTATTATCTGAAGAAGGAAATTATTTACATAGATCAAATTGGTATGAAAGCAGAATCAGAACACAAAGAAAACAAAAATGAAAATCAAACTAAAAGGTTCACTGGAAAAAGGCAAAGCAAAAGTCTTCAACTACTCAAGTGATGCCTTTTGGAATGAACAATGCTAGTTTCCCATGTCTATAACTTTGAAAACTCATCAATCAGCTTCCGAGGACGTTGACTGCCCCAGTTTATATGCGTTGAATATCTCAATTGCCCCAGTTTGAAGTCTAAACCCCCTTTATTGCTTCTGATGCAATCTTCTTCTTCTTCTTCTTTTTTATATATATATATGACCCTAATTTTTACCTGGGTAGCTTTTTCGAGTTTTCAGCCCACCAGGTCGCTCTAACTTTTGCCTAGACCACCTTTTCAGGTTTTCAACCTAGTGAGCTTTTCTTTATTTTTATTTTATTCCTTTTTTCTTAAGCATAATATTTTTTGACTGCATCAAAATTTATTGGAAGTGGGAGTTCTTCACCATCCATCCTTGTGAGGATTAAGGCTCCTCCAGAGAAAGCTTTCTTCACAACATAGGGTCATTCATAATTTGGGGTCCATTTACCATGATAATCCTTTTGGATGGGCAACATCTTCTTAAGCACTAATTCTCCTTCTTGGAATTCTCGAGGACGAACCTTTTTCTCGTAGGCTTTCTTCAATCTCTTTTGATACAGCTGACCATGGCACAGAGCAATCAATCTCTTTTCTTCAATCAGTTCAATTGATCAAACCGAGCTTGAACCCATTCAGCTTCTTCGAATTTTTCCTTCATTAGTACTCTCAGCGAAGGGATCTCCACTTCAATGGGTAGCACCGCTTCCATTCCATATACCAGGGAAAATGGGGTTGCCCCTGTTGAAGTATGAACAGAAGTTTGGTAACCATGCAAGGCGAAAGGCAGCATTTCATGCCAATCTCTATATGTCACTACCATCTTTTGGACAATCTTCTTAATATTCTTATTTGCTGCTTCAACCGCTCCATTCATCTTTGGACGATATGGTGAGGAACTATGGTGCTGAATTTTGAAGCTATCACACAGCTCTTTCATCATCTTATTGTTCAAATTAGTTGCATTGTCTGTGATGATCTTGCTCGGCAAACCATAACGACAGATTAGTTCCCTCTTGATGAACTTGACTACTACATTCCTAGTCACATGGGCATATGATGCAGCTTCAACCCACTTTGTGAAGTAATCAATGGCCAACTAGGATGAATCGATGTCCATTTGAAGCCTTGGGTTTAATAGGTCCTATGACGTCCTTTCCCCACATTGAAAATGGCCACGGTGCCGCTAAGGACATTCAGAGTTGTTAGCGGTGCATGAATATTATCAGCATATATTTGGCATTTGTGGCATTTCTTTACATAGTTAAAACAGTCAGACTCCATTATCAATTGCTTCTTGACTTCTTCTTTAATCTTCAATGACATCTCTGGCTTCATTCGCCTTAGCTTTTGCTTGACCGGGGGACATTCAGGCTTTAATGGTAACTGGTGCTCAACTATACTAGTGTCTAGTCCCAGGCATGTCCTGATATGACCATGCGAAGACATCAACATAGTCAAACAAAAGCTTAACCAACTTGTCTCGCTCACTTTCCTTCATACAAGTGCCAACTTTAACCTCCTTTTTATCATTCTCAGTCCCCAAATTGATCATTTCAGTTACTTCGTTTTGAGGTTGAATCATTTTAGCTTCTTGTTCAATTAATCTCATTAATTCAGGAGAAGGTTCCAAATTATCATCTTCATCCTCATCGGCATGATTAATAGGGTAATCAAAATCATATGTTGGGATCCTAGCATTGTCATTTTCAAAAGGATCACTTTTGGATCTGCATTATTTGAGAATGAATAATGAACAAAGTATGCAAGGTGGAGAACAAAAGAATGAACAAGCATATGAAGGATGGAAGATGAAAGAATAACTGGAAAATTCAAAGTGCATTTTATTGATAAAAGATACTGAAGCAAAACATGTGAGCCCTTATTAATGAGTTATCCTAAAGCCTAGGGTAGAGCAATAGGATTTGCATTACATGATTACTTTGAAAGTGAATCAAAAACCACAGGAAGCTCGACGATCTCCCAGTTGCCAAGCTCTTCATTTAGAGGACAAGGGTAAACCAGATTAATATCTTCAGTATCATGATCATCTTCAGCAGTACCCATTTGAACTGCATATATAAACCCCGCACTTCGGAAGCTTTGCCGAATATCACAGATGGGAACCCCCTCAGCCTTTGTAACGCCCTGTTTTTCAGAATTTATTGTTTAAGCTGGTTGTATTAAGTTGGATTTATCGTTTAAGGGCTTAGTGAGATTTTTGGCTAAAAGTCCCTTTCTGGTACACGAGCACACCCGTGCTCATCAGTCAGCAAGCCCGTGCTTAAAGTCAGAAGCGTGATTCTGATTTTTAAGTTGAGCACGACCGTGCTCAACAGGGAGCACGCCCGTGCTCAATGTGTTGACCGCGTCTGGTAACGTTAAGTTGAGCACGACCGTGCTCAAGTCTGAGATTTATATTAACGAAGCAGAACTCGAGGGTTTATGTTTAACCCTAGTTTTTGGTAGCAGCAGCCTTGTGTGTGCGGCCAGAATGAACTTTCTTCTGCCTTTCTTCCTTTTGATCAGTTTTGGTGAGAGTTGGAGGCCTTGGGAGACTGCTAGCTCAACTGTGGTAGTGCATAGGTAACGTTTCTTCCCTGTGTAAGTTCCTCTTTCCATTATTGTGAATAGGGAACTAACCTTTGGTATTCTGTTGATCCAAGGTTCGTTTCGGTGTGAGTCGCTGTAAAGGGAGGAACCGGTTCGTTGTTTGGAACGTCGTTGGAGCTACCTTCAATCCAGGTATGGGGAGAAGGGTAGTGTGACCATAGGCTCGGGGTTAGAGTAGAGTAAAGGGGTCCCCATGGCCCCGGTTTTGTTGTATGATTGGCTGTTTATGTATGCATGATTGGTTGATTATTCTGATAATATGTTATGATTATTAATATGTTATATTTATGTTCATAATTGTTGGTTGAGTTACGTTGTTGTTATAATTATGAACATGATGTTATCATTGTTAGTTGATGCCATTGCTGAATTGGTTGTTGTTATGATGATGAGTTTAAGCCTTAAAAGATGATGATAATTGGTAGTAGGATTAATAGGGTTAAAACCTTAAAGTTTGGTTGGAAAAATCAGCCTCTGTTCCTGCCCAGAACAGCACTGTCACGCGATGAGCACGACCGTGCTGAACAGGGAGCACGACCGTGCTCCCAGTTGAATTCTGGGGAGATGGCCGCGCTGTTAAGCACGGCCGTACAGGACAAAGAGCACGATCGTGCTGCTGAGCACGACTGTGCTCATTAAGAAGCACGACCGTGCTTCACTTACAGGGGAGCACGCCCCTCACGTGCTTAAGCACGACCGTGCTGGGTTACGAGCACGGACCGTGCTCAACCCCCTGAGACAGAACCAGATTAAAGGACTTAAGGGGTTTTTGTTTAACCCCAATTCCCTATGATGATAACTGATTAGACAACTTGGTTAATGTTATTAAAGATAATTAAAGATGATGAGATGGTGAGATGTTAAGTCGATACCATTTTGGGTGCCGCAAGTTGATGAGCTGTGCCTTGGTGCTTTTGGCCAGGGAAGCCTTGACCCCGCGGTTTGGGTCTAAGGTGTTGTTGTTATGTACCTTGGTGGCCGAGAGTTTGCCCCAAGTACTGCGGTTGATTCCGCTTAAGTCCTCAGGTAGATTCCGCGAGGCAAGTTGGTGCGGTTGATCCCGCTGTTACCTTCGGTCGATTCCGTTGGAGTTATGGAGGTGGTGATGCCGTTGTTGTTGTGTTGCATACGCATTGCATCGGAGTTGTTGTTTAGGGATGTTCGACATAGGGGAGATCATCCTAGAGTACGGCGATCCGGCCCATCCACGGTTGGAGTAGATTCTCCTAGCGCCCCCGTGATGAGGCATTCGTTGGTTTGATGCGTTGGCTATCCAAGGAGTAGATTCTCCGGCGTTGAGTAGATTCTCAATGTGGATATGTAACTCCGAAGTCGTTCATCCCGAGTTTAGTGGATCCACATGCATTGATGGTTTAACGGAGTAGGACTGCATTGCACTGCATAGCATAATGATGATGTTGATGTTTGATGTGATGCTGTTATACTTGCTGTTTACTTTACTGTCTATCTCCATGCTAATATGTTTATACGATTCTTACTCCCTATATATGTTTGTTGTTTGTGTTTGGCCTGATTGGCACATTGCAGAGGATGATGAGCAGCCCGGAGAGGAGTGACTCTGAGGAGCCGCCACTCATAGTAGGGCTAGTTTATGTTTCGTAGTTGTTAGTTTCAGTTGTAATTCAGTGGATTTTATTCCGGAACGGTTATACCAGCTCTGTATGTGACATCGGGGTTGGGTTACATTTATTGGTTTGTTATGTTTTTATTATTTAAAACTGATTTCATTTCCGCGTGGTAAACGGTTCATGTGGGACTTTTCTACCCATGGACAATTGTTTTATTTATTCCAATAATTGCATGTTTTCCCTTTAATTGTTTTTAATTTAAATGGCTTTTAACATGTGGGGTAGAAGGGTGTCACAGCCTTTGGCTCCCGATTTTCCAAGCGAGCCAGCCTCTTCTCTTTTTTATCTCCTGTGATTCTCCTCTTATCAGCCTTGGATGGTTTGTATCCCAACCCAAACTTGTCTTTATTTTCCCATAGCTTCAGCAACTTTCCAAGCTTTTTCCAGAGTCCTCCTTCAAGCATAACTTTAGCACTCATCATAGATTCCCTAGATAACTGTGGTTTCATAATTGGGGTTCCTTCACCCACAAAGGTAGCATTAGCAATCTCAAGTGCTTGGAAGGAGGTTTCAAGTGCCTCTTCCGTCGCTTCAATGTAGCGACTTGACGACGGTTGACTCACCAATAAATCTTCTTCTGCTAAAATAATAACCAACTTATTATCCACAATGAACTTCAACTTCTGATGTAATGTGGAAGGCACAACTCAGTAGGATGAATCCATGGTCTTCCTAGGAGGCAACTATAAGCCGGTGTGATATCCATCACTTGGAAACCACTTCAAATGTATAGGGGCCAATTTGAATTGGCAACTCAATCTCCCCAATGACTTCTCTTCTCGACCCATCGAAAGCTCTCACTACCATGGTGCTAGGCTTCATGTATAACCCATCAATAGGCAATTTTATGAGAGTCGACTTAGGCATGACGTTCAAATAAGAACCATTATCAATGAGCACTCTAGCAAGGATATAATCCTGGCATTTTACAGAAATGTGTAGTGCTTTATTATGCCCCATTCCTTCAGCTGGTATTTCATCATCAGTAAAAGTAAGGTGATTATTGGCAGTAATGTTACCAATAATACCATCAAAACTGGTGACTGTGGTATCATGAGTGACATGAGCTTCATTCAATACTTTCATCATTGCCTTTCTATGTGGTTCAGTGTTCAATAATATAAGACAAGACATATATCTTTGCAGGTGTATGATTCAACTGATCCACCACATTGGACTCACTCTGCATGATAATTCACATGCCTCATCATCAGACACTTTCTTCTTATATTCCTCTTGTTTTCTCACTTTATTCATCATGGTCCCATCTACTTCCTTCTCCTTCCCTTTCTCTTTTCTAAGCTCTTCCGGGGTATAAATTCGACCACTCCGGGTCATTCCTCCTGGCCCAGAAATATTGGTAACAGTTGAAGCTCCAGATTTCAATTGATCTTCTTCAGAATTTCCTACATGGATTTTCACATCATACCTCCACGGCACTGCCTTAGTATCTTTATAAGGGAAAGGAGTCGGCACTTGAATAGTAATCGGCTTCGATGCACTAAAAACTTCCATTGAGGCTTTCTTGGTATAACAAATTTCCAATGGTTTTGGAAAAGGAGTTGGCATACCAGAACCTTCATGCGGGCTACTCTTAGGATAATGAATGGGGTTGGCACACAAGACCCTTTAGTTGAGGCGTTCTTGATATAACGAATTTCCAATGGCTTTGGAAAAGGAGTATTCTTCTCATCGTCCGACTGAAGTGTTAACACATCCTCGCCACTCTTCATACAGCCTATCTGGACCAAGTGCATCTCCATCAAATTTTGCAGACCATGCCTGAATTCATCGCACTCTTCTATGGTGTGTTTGGCACTTGGATGAAAGCCACATGTTTCTTCTTCCTTATACCTCATTTCAATCATACCCAACCTACAAAGTTGTGCGAAGATGATCCTCATGGGGGTTCTGATCTCTTCCACCTTCCTCACCAAATTTTCGTCTACCAATCCTTCAATTGCATTGACCGATGAACTCCCATGGCCAGGCAAAGGGTTTTTACTAACATTGGGACTATCTTCTGTGAAACTCAACCATTTGGCATTAATCAAACCTTGCACTTTGAACTTCAAGCCTTTACAATTTTCAGTTGAATGTCCCACTGCCCCTACATGGTACTCACATTTAGCATTCGGGTCATATCCTTTTGGGAAAGGAGGTTCAAGGGGCTTCATTGGAATGGGGGAAATTAATTGATTGCAGAGAAGGTCATGAAACAACTCCGTATATGACATGGGAATGGGGTCAAATTGAACTGGTTTCCTTTATTGGTTGTTTGGTGGTCTTTGTTGATTGGGTTGGGAAGGTGCAATAGGTGGCCTTTGTGATTGGTTAGGTTGAGAGTATTGAATTTGAGGAGTTGTGGTAGTGTGTGGGTATGTCATATAAGGGACTTGGATGGGATGCTGGAAATTGGCATGAAAATGGTGGGGCTTTCCTTGGGTATACCCTCCTTGACTCGACATAACAGCGTGAGTTTCACCTTCCTTTTTCTTTGTATACCCCATGGGGGATTTCTTTGCATTATTTACCCCAGCAGAATTATAAGCAATTTTTCCACTCCTCATTCCACCTTCTACTCTTTCACCAATAATGACCATATCCGAAAAGTTTGATGACACACTTCCAATCATCCTATCATAGAAGGGTGACTGAAGAGTGTCTATGAACATAGTAACCATTTCCTTTTCAGACAGGGGTGGTTCTACTTGTGCTGCGAATCCCCGCCATCTTCGGGCATATTCTTTGAACGTCTCATTGTCCCTTTTCACCATATTTTACAATTGCATTCTGTCGGGTGCCATATCAATATTGTACTTGTACTGCTTTAGGAAAGCATCTGCCAAATCCTTCCAACAGCCAACATGAGTGCGGTCAAGGTGTGTATACCAACTCGAGGCTGCCCCAGTCAGACTATCTTGGAAAAAGTGAATCAGAAGTTTTTCATCATTTGCATATACTGCCATTTTCCTGCAATATATGGTCAAGTGGCTTCGTGGACATGTAGTCCCCTTATACTTATCAAAGTCTGGCACTTTAAACTTGGGTGGTATCACTACATCTTGAACAAGGCAGAGATCTGAAGCATCACCAAGACCATAATAACTTCCTCCTTCTACAGCCTTCAATCTCTCCTCAAGAATTTGCATCTATGCTTTAGATTGAGGATTTTCAGCTGAGAAATTCTGCATAGTATTTGCATAAGGATGAAACGGCACAATAACAGGGTATGGATTTGGCGAGTTTCCTTGGGCATTGAGGTGAAGAATTTGTGGTTGGGTAGGATTTTGGGAATTGGTGAGTTGGGGTGGAATATAACCAGGTGGAAGGTCATGTGTCATGAAAACAGGAGATGGAATTTGAACCTGTGGGGTTTCAGTACTTGCATCAAGGCCTGGTGGTTGGGTTGAATTCTGCGCAGCAGCAGGAATTTGGAGGTTATTCTCTGAAGAGTTGGTGGCGAATGGTGGTCTGTAGCCAAATGGAAGACCGTAAGGTGGGAACTGTGGTGCTTGGGTGTCTTGAGGGTTGGTCCCTGGTGGTTGTGTGGGACCCATTTGGTACATTGTAAGTGGAACCAACATTCCTTGAGAATTAAGACCATAATGCAGAGGCACCAGACTGAAACCAGGCGGATGAGAAGGCATGGCTTGTTGATCTTCATTCACTGCTGAGGAGGCCCCATCTAAGTTCTTGTTCTTTTCAAGAGACTAGAGCATTTCTAGAACCTTGGACATCTGCTCCTTCAGTTGGGTGACATCATCTTTCAGCTCTAGTTCAGCCACGATCCTTGATTGAGAGGGTGTCCGAACCAGTTTGTTTATTTTTCTGATAATAAAAATGATATGAGTATGCAAAGATGAATGAATGAATGAATGAACGAACGAATGAATGAATGAATGAATGAATGAATGAATGAATGAATGAAGATGCAATATTTTTTTATTTTTAAGACGTGGGAATGCTAGAGAATCATCAGTGCCTGCCTAGCTATGAGTCAAGCAACAAAACTTTTATTAATGATCAAAATCAAGTACACTGTATCCAAACTTTTACACGGCCTTCAAGTACAGCCCTTTGTTTCATCTTTTCTATCAACTCCTTACAATATTCAATAAATTCATAAATTTCAGCTGACGGAGAAAATGGACTCATCATCCCTTCAGCCCTCCTTAATAATCTTGGGACATCCTCAATTGCTTGGTTGACTAACCATGCCAGTTTTGTATAACGATCTTTCCAAAACATGATCCGTGCATGATCTTTCACATGATTATCCAACTCTGTGAATCGATTTCTCCAGTACATGCCTTCATTCTTGAGCTCATTGATGATCTTCTCTTGATCTCTTATATAACCTTTCAACTTACATGAATCTCCTTATTCCTTCTTCAGTCCCTCTTGATACGCCACTGCTATTTGCTCAACTTTTTCCTGATGTTGCCTTTCATTGTTGACCCTGTTCTCATACTCAGGCACCACATTTTCTAACTGTTGTTTCAAATCCCCGAGTTGCCTTTGCACACTCCTCTCAGTCATCTTGGATTTTTTGTATAATTCTTTCAATTGTTTGGCACAATGCAAAGCTTTATCTCTTTCTTTTCCACGCAACTCTAACTCCTTATTTGCAGCCCTCAAGCAACCTTGTGTCTTGAACTTGAATTCTTCTTCAACCCTCGCCCTTTTATTGGTCATCTCAAGACATTGTCGCTTTTAAGTGTCTTCTAGTTGCAAGGCCTTGTTTTCTCGAAGAACTTCTTCTAACTTCTCTTGTAGTCCCTTCTTCTCTTCTTCTGACTTGAGCAATGCTGCTTTAAGTTCTTCTAACTCTTCAATGGTAATAGGGGTTGGCATCGGTGTCTCATCAACAATTTCCTTGACAACTGGAATTGAGCACTGAAAGGGTAACTTGATTTTATGAACCCTATCCCTTAGCCATTAGCGATAACTCTCTTTTGCATCACAACTCCTTTTACCAAGCTCTTTACTTTTTCGAATGACACGATCCCAGGCTGGGCGAACTCTTGTAAGCATTTCAGTGTCCTTCATATCCTTCTCTTAAAGAATAAAAGGTGTCATCATTTCTTCAGTTGGTGGGTCTCTCATGGGATAACCAAGTTGCCTTAAAGCCAATGAGGGATTATAGTTAATGCACCCTTTAGTTCCCATGAGTGGTACATTGGGAAAATTTCCACACTGATAGATCACCTCATGTACCCCCTGTCACTGTGGGTACCATCGAACCGTTTTTTCATTAAGATCAACTAGACTTTGTGCCCATTGTCGACTATTCTTGACCTTCACATTGTATATCTTGAAGTCTTCAATAGGGCATGATACTTTGCATTTATTACTGAACATGTGAGTGGTCAGCCAGATATATAGCATAGGCAAGCAGCACACTATCTTCTTTCCTTTCTTCTCATAACAATAATTGAAAGTGCAATATGTGTCCGCAAGAACAGATGGTACGGGACTCTCTCCCTTATCTCTAAAGGCCAAGAAGATATCAGTTGCAGCAAAATCTATGTACTCATCAATGTGCGGAAACAAAACAACCCCATAAACTGGAAGAGCCAATACATCCATGAAAGAAGTCCAATCTCCAACTTTTGCCAAATGATTAATTCTCTCTTCTATGTAGTTTTGCGGAAATCCATCGTAGCCACTTCGATTCCGCTTCTTGCTTTGCAACTCTTGTACCCGAACTCTCAATACATTTGCAACTGCTTGCATTGAAGGGTATTGCCCCAAGTATCGATAAGGCTTGAGGTTTTCCAATGGATACCCTAAGATTTGCGCAAATTCTTCCAAGGTAGGTACCATTTGGAAATCTTGGAAAGTGAAACACCTCATGGGAGGATCATAGAATTGGGCTAATGCAGTAATGGCCTCTACTTGCATATCCACCTTTAGCAGCTCAAGTATCTTTCTATACATTCTATCGAAGGTCAGGCGCTGAATCTTTGTCATCAAGGCAACACAGGTTTTCAAACTTTCAACTTCGGGCTTCTTGGCTTTCAAAGCCAAGGTCTTTCTTAGCATGACTAATGATGCCTCATTACTTGATCCCATATTTCTTTTATTGATGATACTCACAGACGAGTTTGAGATTCCTACGATTCTCTGGGATACCCACCAATAAAATATGTGAGGAAAAAATGAATGGATGCATGTTGAAATATTTTTTATGTTTTCATTTTTTCAGATGGGGATGCAAATGCATGATGGAATAATTTTACAAACAAATTTAAAAGGTGTATACATAAACATAATGCTCCTGTGTCCTAAATGGGTTTCACCTAAAATTGTGGATTTCTACCCTAATGATCTATAGCCTTGTAACTTGTGAAACCTCTCTTGGGTGGCTCTAAAAGTTATTAGTAAATGGTCTCTAGAGCTAAGTACCCATTCTAGAACGTTGACCACAAACAGGAAGTACATCCAAAATGTGGGCATTCACGAAAGAGTCACACTCTAGATGAGATTCTCGCGATAACCAAACAGGAAGTACACCTAAAATGGCTACCACTAACAATCCCGCACTATCATAAGCTTCACTCAGACCTGGGTATAGGGCCCCACTCATAAGTTGTGTGCAAAGTGTAAGTGTGGTGTGTGAAGGGAGCAAAATTTGAAACTACCCAAGCTGAAAAATAAACACATATACAAATAAAATAAAAAAAGGTCGTCTATCCTAATATTCAATCCAAGCTTTATATATACAATAACCAAAAAAAAAATATTATTTACAGCATGTACAACAAGGAAAAAAAAAAACAAAGAGGGTGAAATAAAAAAAGAAAAAGAAAAACAATTTTGCACAAATAACTAAGTTAGGCTTGATTCTCTTAAAAAAAGTTCCCCAGTGGAGTTGTCATCTGTCGCAACCACATCGCGATGGGAGCGGCAAACAAAAATTAATTACATCCCCAGTGGAGTCGCCATCTGTCGCAACCACATCGCCTTGTGAGAAGCATCCCATAAGGAAAAGTCTGCATGTTAGTCCTTTTGACTATTGACTCAAAAATGATTGAAGATCAAATCATTTATGTCAACCTTGAACTTGTGTATCAGATGATACAGACCAAACTTGTCCATTTTAGAGACATTGTCTCTAGATCCTTTTTTGGGCATCACACACTCCTGGAATAGCCTCAGCAGGAACCTATACTTAGGAACCATGTAGACTGTGACACCCTTCTATCCCGCATGTTATAAGGCATTTAAATATAAAACAATTAAAAAGAAAAACATGTATTTAACTGAATTAAATAAACCAGTTGTCCATGGGTAGAAAAGTCCCACATGAACTCGTTTACAACGCAGAAAAATAAAAGAAGTTTAAACAAATAAAAACATCATCAAATAAATAACCCAACCCCGATGTCACAATTCAGAGCTGGTATAACCGTTCCGGAAATAAATCCTCGGAATACAAATGGAAACAAACTATCTAAACTTAAAACAACCCTACTATGAGTGGCGGCTCCTCAGAGTCACTCCTCTCCGGGCTGCTCATCATCCTCTGCAAATGCCAATCAGGCCAAACACAAACAATACAGGGAGTAAGATTCATGTAATCATATAAACGGTAGGGAAATAGTACGCAAGGTAAACATACACATAAGCATACATCAACATCCAACAGTATCATAACAACCAAGTATGTCATGCTATGCAATGCATCAACTACTCCGCTACTCCAACTATGCATGTGGATCCAAACTAACTCAGGATGAACGACTTTGGAGTGACATATCCGTATTGGCCGTAAAAGCACCAATACCGGCAGTTCACCAAACCTTGGGTGAACCCCATGGATAGCCAATGCATCAAACCGTGGATGCCTCATCATGGGGGGCCTCGGTCACCAAACCTTGGGTGACCTACCGTGGATGGCCAGATCACCGTACTCTCAGGTGATCTCCCCTTTGTCGAACCTCCCCCTTCAACAACTTCAATGCTCTGTGCAAATGGCACAACAACAAACAATCTCAACCACCTCCTTGCTTGGGCCATGAAGCTCCCAAGACTTCAACATCAACGTTTAACGTAACCTTAGACCCAAACCGTGGGGTCAAGGCTCCCTTGGCCAATAAGCACCAAGGTTCAACTCAATATGCTTGGGTCTATAAGCACCCAAGACTTCAACTTATCAACGTGCGGTAACCCAACGGATACCGACTTAACATTTGATTATCTAATTATCGTATATAATTAATAACCAAGTTGTCTAATCTTTATCTTTGATTAATTATCTCAACTTATCATCATAGGGGAATGGGGTTAAAAACCCCTTAAGTCCTTTAATTGCATTACTGTCCAGGGGGGTCAGCACGGTCGTGCTTAGACCCTAGCACGGTCGTGCTTAGACACGTGAGGGCGTGCTGCCTTTTTAAGTGAAGCACGGTCGTGCTTCACACTCAGCACGGTCGTGCTCAGCAGCACGATCATGCTATTTGACCTGCACGGCCGTGCTGAACAGCGCGGCCATTTTCCAGAATTCAAAGGGGAGCACGGTCGTGCTCAATGCACGACTGCACTGTTCTGGGCAGGGACAGAAGCCAAGTTCTAACCAATTAACTTAAGGATTAAACCCCTTAAACTTAGTACGGTTTTTAAACCTATTTAACCAATTAACATAATTTCACCAACCTCAAACTCATCATAACAACAATATCATCAATCAACCAAGGTCATGTCAATAACAACAATTAACATGCTATCATATCATCAACAATCATCAAGAATATAAACACATATTCACAATATACTAAAACAGTCATCAACATACAATTTCATACAACAAACCAAGGTCATGAGGAACCCTTAACCTTACTCTACCCCACTGCCTAATGAGAACAATTCCCTTCTCCCCATACCTGGATTGAAGGTAGCTCTATCAACCAACGTATGCTCCTAACTGCAACCGGTTCCTTCCCAAATAGCTTAACCCAAGGAACCTTAAACAATAGAACATAACTAGATTAGTTTCCTACTCAAAACAAAGAAGGAAACCACAAGGGGAAAAGAAACCATTACCTCCAGACCAAGGTAGAACCACTAGTCTCCCTAAAATGCTTCCAATAATCCCCAACAATGAAGAACGAAGGGGAAGCAGTGTGGAAACGTGCTCTGGCCGCAACGACGGCTGTTGCAACTCACAAAAGTAGGGTTATACGTAACCCTCGGGTTCTGCTCACGTTTATAACGTCCGGACCTGAGCACGGTCGTGCTTAGCATTGAGCACGGTTGTGCTCCACTTAGCATCAGCGAGACGCGGTCCACGCATTGAGCACGGGCGTGCTCACTATTGAGCACGGTCGTGCTCAACTTAAAATCAGAGACACGCTTCTGACTTTAAGCACGGGCTTACTGGCTGATGAGCACGAGCGTGCTCATGTACCAGAAAGGGACTTTTAAGCTAAAATCCCACTTAGCCCTTAACCAATGCTTTAAAAAAAAATATAAAACTAACTTTAGAAAAACATTTTACGAAAAACGGGGTGTTACAATTCCACCCCCTTATAAAAATTTCGTCCTCGAAATTTCTACGTACCTCAAACGAAAAGATGCGGATACGCCTCCATCATCTGACTCTCGAGCTCCCAGGTAGCGCTTTCCTCAGTTGCCCTGCTCAAAACTACTTTAACCAAGGGAATCTCCTTGCCTCTTAGCTGCTTCGCCCTCCTATCCTCGACTCGAAGGGGTAACACCTCGAATGTCAAGTTCTCTTTTAACTGTATGGTATCGGGACTATCACGTGACTAGGGTCATGAATATACTTCCTGAGTTGAGACACATGAAAAACGTTGTGGAGGTTTGACAAGAACGGTGGCAAGGCTATTTGATAGGCGACTTCGCCGACTCTTTTAAGGATTTGGTAAGGACCAATGAACCTCGGAGTAAGTTTCCTTGCCTTCATCACTCTACCAACCCCCGGTTGTCGGGGTAACTCTCAAGAATACATGATCGACTTCCTGGAATTCGAGCGCCTTCCTCCTTTTATCATGGTAGCTCTTCTGCCTACTCTGCGCAACTCTCATCTTTTCATGAACCAACCTGATCTTTTCTGTTGTTTCCTGGACTATCTCTGGCCCTAGCACCACACTATCACTAGGTTCACTCCAACACAAGGGTGTCCTACATCTCCTCCCATACAGGGCTTCATAAGGTGCCATCCCAATGCTGGAATGGAAGCTGTTGTTGTAGGTGAACTCTATCAGGGGCAAAAACTTGTCCCAACTTCTTGACTGTTCTAACACACAAGCCCTCAACAAGTCCTCTAAGGACTGGATGGTCCGCTCAAACTGCCCATCAGTCTGTGGGTGGTAAGCTGAACTAAGCCTAAGCTTTGTCCGTAAAGCCTCTTGCAAACTATTCCAAAACCTAGAGGAAAACCTCGGGTCTCTATCTGAAACTATGTTAGAGGGTAAACCATGAAGCCTAACTATCTCCTTGATGTACAGCTTAGCTAACTTCTCCAATGGATACTCCATGGTCATCGGAATGAAATGGGCAGACTTAGTCAGTCTATCCACAACAACCCATATAGCCTCAAAACTAGCTGGAGTCCTAGTGAGTCCAGACACAAAATCCATGGAGATGTTATCCCATTTCCACTCTGGGATACTCAAAGGTTGCAACTTACCCGAAGGCCTTTGATGCTCGATCTTAGCCTTCTGACAAACTAGACACGCATACACAAACTCAGCTACATCCTTTTTCATCCTAGGCCACCAAAACATTCTCTTAAGATCCTGATACATCTTAGTGGCACCTGGGTGCACACTCAATCCACTCCTATGTCCTTCTTCAAGGATTAACTTTCTAAGCTCAGAAACATCAGGCACACAAACTCTATCCTTGAATCTCAAGATACCATCACTGCCATCCTTAAAACTTAGGTCTCTACCCTGACCGAGCAACTCTCGCTGATCTAAGAGAAACTTATCTAACTTCTGACCCTCTCTAATCTGATCCATCAACTGTTGGTAACCTTCAAGGTACCAAGCCTAATACTCTTAGGGGTAAACTCACAAGCTAGACTAAGGTCTCTAAATTCCTCAATCAGATCCATCTCCCTAACCATCAAAGCGGAGACATGCAGGGTTTTCCTACTCAAGGCATCGGCCACCACATTGGCCTTTCCTGAGTGATAGGTCAGCTCGAAGTCATAATCTTTTAAAAACTCCATCCACCTATGCTGCCTCATATTTAACTCCTTTTGATCAAAGAGATACTTCAAACTCTTATGATCACTAAAGACCTCAAACCTCGCTCCATACAGGTAATGCCTCCAGATCTTTAAGGCAAATACCACACTAACTCTAGGTCATGGGTAGGGTAGTTCTTCTCATGGGTTTTCAACTGCCTAGAAGCATAAGCAACTACCTTACCATTCTGCATCAGCACACCACCTAACCCTTGCTTAGAAGCATCGCAGTAAACTACGAAGGGTTCACTAGGATCTGGCAAAACTAACACTGGTGCTGACGTCAACCTATTCTTAAGGGTTTGGAAACTCTCTTCACACTTAGAGTCCCACACAAACAACTGTCCCTTCTTGGTGAGACGGGTTAAGGGTAAAGCTATCTTAGAGAAACCTTCTATAAACCGCCTATAGTACCCAGCTAACCCCAAGAAACTCCTAATCTCGGTTACAGACTTTGGCGCTTCCCACTGGAGCACCGTCTCTACCTTAGCTGGGTCCACTGCTATGCCACCCTTAGAGATGACATGTCCTAAGAAGCTCACTTCCTCTAACCAGAACTCACACTTAGACAACTTAGCATACAACTGCTTTTCCTTAAGGGTCTGCAAGACAACCCTCAGTGTTCCTCATGTTCCTCCTTACTCTTGGAGTACACTAAGATGTCATCTATGAACACTACCACAAACTTATCCAAGTAAGGGTGAAAGGTCTTGTTCATGTAGTCCATGAAGACCGCAGGAGCATTGGTCACACCGAAGGGCATAACCAAATACTCATAGTGACCATATCGCGTCCTAAACGCTGTCTTCGGGATGTCCTCAGACTTAACCCGAATCTGATGGTACCCTGACCTCAAATCTATCTTTGAAAAGACGCAAGCGCCCATCAACTGGTCCATAAGATCATCAATCCTAGGGAGGGGATACCGATTCTTTATGGTCACCTTGTTGAGCTGTCGAAAGTCGACACACAACCTCATACTACCATCCTTCTTCTTCACCAACAACACAGGTGCTCCCCACGGAGACACACTCGGCCTAATGAACTGCTTCTTCATCAGGTCCTCCAACTGTTCTTTCAACTTAGCTAGCTCTAGAGGAGACATTCTATAGGGTGCTATGGAGATTGGCCCGGTGCCAGGCACTAAGTCTATGGTAAACTCAACATCTCTTCTGGGGGTAAGTTATAAACATCCCCCGGAAACACTTCAGGAAATTCTCGCACAACAGGCAAGCTGGCGACATCAGGAGGGCTGCTCTCTACTTCCAGGGAAGCTAACATCATGTATACTTGGGCTTCGTCTTTCATCGAAGCTTGAACTTGGCTGGCAGAGAGAAGGTCCAGATTCTTAGACTCCTTTGGAGTTCCAAAAATCAGGGTTTTAAAAAATTCAGAGGACATGGTTGGAAGATAACCAGTCCATACCCAAATAATATCCAGGTCTTTCAAAGGCAAGCATACAAGATCAGCAATGAATGTCCTATCATTTATAACTATATGACAGTTCTTGCATGCATAAGAAGTAGAAACAGGTTTATTTGTAGGTGTAGAAACCAACAAATCATACTCAAGGAAAGCAACAGGCAATTCAAGACTCTTGACCCTATCATGCGATATAAATGAGTAGCACCCGAATCATACAACACAGTTAATCGAGTTCCATCTATAAAACATGTACCTTGAATCAAGTCATCAGACTCGGAGGCTTCAGCTCCACTAAGAGTAAAGACTCTTCCAGTGGTCTTCAGTCGTTGGCTGAGACTTCTGATTCTTGCCGGCGCTGGGAGGCTCGGCCTTGGCTCCTTCACACTCTCGGCTGATGTGTCCTGGCTTGCCGCATCTGAAGCAGATAACTTGCGTCTCCTTGCACTGAGACGAGTAGTGATCCGTAGCACCACACTTGCCACACCTCATGGGCCTAGAGACGTTAGAGAACCCGCCTCTAAACCCATCCTGCTGAAACTGTGGCTTCTTACCACTCTGCTTGAAATCTCTGCCGGTCGGAGCATACCTCTGCTTACCCTTGTCCCTCTGATCAGTCCTCTTGCCACTCTGGCTATCTGACCCTCTGGAACTGGCAACTCTGAACTGGCTGGCATCCTCATAGATCCTGCACTTGTTGACCAGAATAGGGAAGACTCTGATCTCCTGGTAGCTGATGGCCTGCTTGATCTCAGGTCGGAGTCCAGCCTCAAACTTCACACACTTCGAACGGTCATCCGTCTCATGCTGGTAGGGAGTGTAGTACCTGGCCAGCTCCTCAAACTTGCCGCATAGTCACCGACTGACAGCGACCCTTGCCTCAAAGACAAGAATTCCATCTCCTTCTTGTCTCTGATATCCGCTGGAAAGTACTTCTCCAGGAACCTCTGCCTGAACACAGCCCATGTAACCGCTGTGCCCTCAGCCTGCATCCTCTGCCTGCAGTTACTGCAGTTATCCCACCAGTGCTCAGCCTCCTCGGTCAGCATGAAGGTAGCAAAGATGAGCTTCTGCTGATCGTTGCAATCCATGGCTCTGAAGATCTTCTCTGTCTCCCTCAGCCACAACAAAGCTCCTTCCGGATCGTACGCGCCCTTGAACGACGGAGGGTTGTTCCTCTGGAACTTATCCAGTCCCTGGAACTCAGCTGGCCCACCGTTGTTAGGGTTAACCTGCCCGATAGCATTGGCCAGAAGTGCCAATGCGTCCGCGATCGCCTGATCGTTGCGTCCTCTACCGGCCATTAGTTCCTGTACAAGTCCAACACAACTCTTAATACAGAAACTTAAGCGAGTAAAAGCTACAGGCAACTAACTTAAAACATCATTATCTATACAAGTATAGACAATTCACACAAGAGTCACACAACAGACTCACAACAGACTCATACCACGTCCGAACAAGGTCGAACTGCTCTGATACCACTAAATGTGACACCCTTCTACCCGCATGTTATAAGGCATTAAATATAAAACAATTAAAAAAAAACATGCATTTAACTGAATTAAATAAAACAGTTGTCCATGGGTAGAAAAGTCCCACATGAACTCGTTTACAACGCGGAAAATAAAAATAAGTTTAATAATAAAACATAACAAATAAATAACCCAACCCCGATGTCACAATTCAGAGCTGGTATAACCGTTCCGGAAATAAATCCTCGGAATACAACTGGAAACAACTACTAAACTAAAACAACCCTACTATGAGTGGCGGCTCCTCAGAGTCACTCCTCTCCGGGCTGCTCGTCATCCTCTGCAAATGCCAATCAGGCCAAACACAAACAATACAGGGAGTAAGATTCATGTAATCATATAAACAGCAGGGGAATAGTACGCAAGGTAAACATACACATAAGCATACATCAACATCCACAGTATCATAACAACCAAGTATGCTATGCTATGCAATGCATCAACTACTCCGCTACTCCAACTATGCATGTGGATCCAAACTAACTCAGGATGAACGACTTTGGAGTTACATATCCGTATTGGCCATAAAAGCACCAACACCGGCAGTTCACCAAACCTTGGGTGAACCCCATGGATAGCCAACGCATCAAACCGTGGATGCCTCATCACGGGGGGCCTCGGTCACCAAACCTTGGGTGACCTACCGTGGATGGCCAGATCACCGTACTCTCGGGCGATCTCCCCTTTGTCGAACCTCCCCCATCAACTACTCCAATGCTTTATGCAAATGGCACAACAACAAACAATCTCAACCACCTCCTTGCTTGGGCCATGAAGCTCCCAAGACTTTCAACATCAAACTCAACGTAACCTTAGACCCAAACCGTGGGGTCAAGGCTCCCTTGGCCAATAAGCACCAAGGTTCAACTCAACGTGCTTGGGTCTAAGCACCCAAGACTTCAACTTATCAACGTGCGGTAACCCAACGGATACCGACTTAACATTTGATTATCTAATTATCTTATATAATTAATAACCAGTTGTCTAATCTTTATCTTTGATTATTATCTCAACTTATCATCATAGGGGAATGGGGTTAAAACCCCTTAAGTCCTTTAATTTATACTGTCCAGGGGGTCAGCACGGTCGTGCTTAGACCTAGCACGGTCGTGCTTGGACACGTGAGGGCGTGCTGTTTTAAGTGAAGCACGGTCGTGCTTCACACTCAGCACGGTCGTGCTCAGCAGCACGATCGTTGTTTGACCTGCGGCCGTGCTGAGCAGCGCGGCCATTTTCCAGAATTTAAGTGGGAGCACGGTCGTGCTCCCTGTTCAGCACGGTCGTGCTCAATGCACGACTGCACTGTTCTGGGCAGGGACAGAAACCAGTTCTAACCAATTAACTTAGGGATTAAACCCCTTAAACTTAGTACGGTTTTTAAACCTATTTAACCAATTAACATAATTTCATCAACCTCAACTCATCATAACAACAATATCATCAATCAACCAAGGTCATGTCAATAACAACAATTAACATGCTATCATATCATCAACAATATTCAAGAATATAACACATATTCATATATACCAAACAGTCATCAACATACAATTTATACAACAACCAGGGTCATGAGGAACCCTTAACCTTACTCTACCCCACTGCCTAATGAGAACAATTCCCTTCTCATACCTGGATTGAAGGTAGCTCTATCAACCAACGTATGCTCCTAACTGCAACCGGTTCCTTCCAAGCTTAACCCAAAGAACCTTAAACAAAGAACATAACCAGATTAGTTCCCTACTCAAAATAAAGAAGGAAACCACAAGGGGAAGGGAAACCATTACCTCCAGACCAAGGTAGAACCACTAATCTCCCTAAACTGCTTCCAATAACTCCCAACAATGCAAAACGAAGAGGGAGCAGTGTGGAAACGTGCTCTGGCCGCAACTACGGCTGCTGCAACTCACAAAAGTAGGGTTTTATGTAACCCTCGGGTTCTGCTTACGTTTATATCGTCCGGACTTGAGCACGGTCGTGCTTCACTTAGCGTCAGCGAGACGCGGTCCACGCATTGAGCACGGGCATGCTTACTATTGAGCACGGTCGTGCTCAACTTAAAATCAGAAACATGCTTCTGACTTTAAGCACGGGCTTGCTGGCTGATGAGCACGAGCATGCTCATGTACCAGAAAGGGACTTTTAGGCTAAAATCCCACTTAGCCCTTAACCAACATTTTTAAAATAAATAAAACTAGCTTACTAAAACTTTTTATGAAAAACGGGGTGTTACAAAGAACACCTTCACCACCACTAAGATCACCATCCCCTCAACCATCACCAAAAATCCCAACACCACCTACATCACCAAAAATTCCCACTCCACCTACTTCACCAAAAATCCAAACTCCACCACATACATCACCTAACCATCACTCTTCTGAACCTAACCCTACTATATCAGAAACTCACATGTGTGATACTCACTCACCAGTACCAACCTCACCACAAATATCTCACTATTCTGACATTCCACAAACTGAGGATGTCAGTGACTTTGAGTATTTTGACAATCTTACTCCTCCTCCCTCACCAAAATCACCAATCCCTGACCATATCACTAACCAATGCCAAGTGCCTCTGAGAATAGTCTTTCCAGACTTATTCTCTGAAACCAGACATAACCCTATCCCCTTAGCCACTATATCTCCCTACCACCCATCTTCCAGAACCACCCCCTTCTCTGTCACAGATGAATCTTGTCCCTTTTATCTTGATGGCAAGACCTTGGACATGATTGCCTCTCTGGAAGCTGAAAGACAGATTGTGAGGCTGGAAAGGTCACTGAAGCTAGTAGGAAAATGGCTATTCAACCCTCACATCTTTATGAAGCCCTCAACTACAATCAGAGTAATGCCTGACTCCATGGCTCTGAAAGGAAAGCAGAAGATAATATCTTTGACATTGGATCAGAAGTTCTCTCTTATCAAGAGAAATGATCAGAAGCTTAAATTCAGAGAGAGGATGTTCTCCAAAGGTAGCTCCAGTTCTGGGTTGACAGAAGAAGAGAAGGCAGACATTCTCACCAGAGGTAGCCAAGCCTATGCTCTATACCCCTTTTCACCCTCCATTTACACACTTCATCCCTTCTTCATGGTTTTTCCTTTCTTATTTTAAACTTCCCTGAAACTGCTCATTTCACTCACAAAAATCTCATTAGGAGATCTTATGAGTTTCTCCTCTCTGTCACAAATTCTCCTCTGCATCATGACAGAATTCATGCTGTTTTTAGAGGAATTCCATCCCAAATAATGATTTTGTAACCACTCTGTCAACAAATGTCTTTTAGACCCTCACCCTGAGGACGATGTTTCTGTTGAAGAGTTACCTCCTACCCCTCCTGTAACATCCCGAAAATTATATATGTGTTTATTGGATAACTAGTTTTATTAATCAATTATATATCTATTTTTATGTGTCTCAACTTATTTGATTTTATTTACCTATCAAACTATTTTTGTTTGGTGCATTGACACTGCGTTATTGCAGTGTATGCATACTTGTTAGACAATAATATTCTCCTATTGTCACTATTATTTATCTGTGTAGAAAAATATTTTAATAGTATGATTGAAAGAAGTTATTTTCATATTTTACTCTATTAAATTTTAGATTTGACAGTATGTTAGTTTAAAAGTAATTGGAGATTATTTTTGTATCATTGATTTCCTTAGTTGATAAATTCAACCATCAATCTTTACTCTAATTCAAAATTTGAAATCATATATTTATCCCTCATTATTTTTAGAAGTTCCAATTTTTAAAGAGGTTATTTCGATTTTTTTTTTTTAAAATCCCAATTTTTATACAGTTAATCCATTTTAATTAAAACATGGTGTTACACCTCCTCCTTGTCCACCTCCTCCATCAACTTCTGGAACTTCTTTGGCCACAACAGATACTACTTCTCCAGTTGTTGCATATGATCCTGCTGCACATCAGAGACTTGATGAAATTGCTACAAGTTTGCAGACTGTTATTCAAAGGCAGGATGAAACAATTGCTCAACAGACTGCATTTCAAGCTCAGATGCTAGCTCAGCAGCAAGCAATGTAGCAGATGATGGAAGCTTTCTTCAAAAGCCAAGGAGGCCCTAGTTCTTAGTTTTTAAGAATCTGTTTTTCATTTCTTTATTGAGTCTTGCAATGTACTAAGTCAGTGATGTCTATCACTTGTAATCTTTCTTGACTCTGGTTGAATGAAATGAGTTTTTCTTTTTGATTTCTTTTGGCACTTACATTTTTTTTCCTCTTCTATATCTCTTTGATTGATGCCAAAAGGGGGAGAAAATATAGATAAATTTTCATGATTTTATATTTCAACTATATGTTATTCTCTCTAATATCATGTTTTGTTCTGATATTTGTCTTTACTTAGTGCATAAACTAAGGGGAGCATAACATACTCTGATCAACTATATCTGTTTAGAAATTTCTACTGTTTCTTTTTGATGTTCAATAAAATCAGAAAAGATATTTGTCATCATCAAAAAGGGGGAGAATGTTGAGACCTCATAAGTCTAAAACACATTCAATGTGTAAATTCTCTAAGTTTTGATGATTCCAAATAGTTCAAGTATGATAATGTTGAACCAAATGAAATTACTGATATATTTGATAAGTGTGCAGGAAAATAGACTTAAGGTCACTCGTCTATTTTTTGACCCGTCTACTTTATTAGTAGAAGCTCAGTACTGACTAGTCTAAGTTTCCACTCGTCTAAAAGATAGTCCAACGCTCAAGAAAGAACTAAGTTCACTTGATGACGTGGCAAGAAGCATGCGTCTAAGTTTGGCTCAGTTCATCACCAGTCTAATTTTTGGATGACTTTCACCCGTCTAAAAATTCTCATTACTGATACCAAGTCAGTATGTCAGAAATCAAGTCCAAGTCACCTTATTCAAATTATATGCCTTCCTTTAAGGATCTCGAAGACCTCTGGACAATAGCTCAAAGGACAAAGATAAAGGACGTTGTTTCAAGGTTTTAAGGAATAAACACGCAATCTCTGCACCACTGCAGTAACCTTTTGCCTATTTTAGTACAAAGTAAAAGTGCTTTCTGGAAAGTGAACTGATGCTGCACTGAAAGAGGAAAGCTCTCTGCAACAAGTACAAGAAGCCTGCTGCTATATACTCTGAAAGAACAGCTGCTCAGTCTAAAGTGTACTCTTGGACACCCTTGTCAAAGCTCAACGTTTCCAAGCATTTAATAAATATTCAGAACGACTCTTTGACATTAAATGGTGTCTCAGAAAGCTCAAGTCAGAAGCAAACACTTTCTGAAGCTGTGTCAAAACGGATCTCTTGATTGAAGTCTTTCAATAGATCAAACAATGAAGATGAAGCCAAGAAGTTGAATATCAAAAGAACTCTGCACAGAAGCATTTACTATCTTCATTAACTTCTTCATTCCTTCATTGAATACACATTCAATCATTTGATATAAATTCGCAGTCTTTCATACTTCATATTTATTCCACTCTCTGAGTGTGATCTGAAAGATTTGCAAGTTGTATTAACTACATAAAAACCTTTTATCCCTTACTGTTTTGAGCCTGAAGAGGCTAGGTGAGAAAAGAATACTTGTTTGAGTGTTGAGCCTGAAGAGGCTAGGTGTGCAAAGAATACTTGTACTGTAATTTAGCAAAGAATACTTGTGCTGCCAAGAAACTGGACGTAGCCCTGTGGATTTTGGGGTGAACCAGTATAAATCTCTTGAGTGATATTTCTACTCCCTTTATCTTTTAATTTGCTTAAGTATTGTTTCTGTTTTAGCTTTTAACTTAGGGAGTTAATACTGTGATTATCAAACTCTATTTTAACCTTCTCTGTTTGTGTGTGCTATTCTGTTTCAATATTAGACGTGTCACTCGTCTAACTTTCTCTTATCTAAACCTTGCTTGCTGTGCCTGCGAAAATATTTTTAAAGTAAACCGAAAAAGTTGGTAAGCACAATTCAACCCCCTTCTTGTGTTCACTTTGGTTATTTCAATGTTACGTAAAAAACTTGCAGAAGGTGAGTGAGTGAAAAGGGTATTTTTAGAAAAATTAAAATCAAATTGAAGGTGCAAGATGCAAATAGCAATTTACAAGATGTAAATAGCAGTGCCCATGTCGACTGGGCCGACCACTTTCTTGTAATATGTAAGTGGAAGCCGCTAAAATATCGTGGTATGAATTATGTGGACAAAACTCCACAGCATTAGCATTAGCATTACCATTTAGAGCATGTTTGGGGATGCTTGATTATATAGGTTTCAACTTTCTTTCTTTTTTTGTAAAAAGCTTAATTGGTAAATTTTGTTGTGTTTGGATATCTAACTTAATTTTTTAAAAAGTTTTTTTTCTTCAAATAAGTTGTTTCCTATCCATCTTAAAAAGTGGACTGTTAGATTGTTTACAACAGATTATTTTCTTCGTCTGAAGCACGTTGCCTGTTATACCCCATTGGCCCATTTCCCCTGGTGCATACCCCCACCCCAAACCGCAAGTTATAAATAAATAAGTTAAAAAAAAAGTTAAATGTTAAAACTGAGACAAATATTATACATATACATATTAAAATAAGACAAATACTATACATATTAAAATATCAAAAAAGTAAGTTAAACAAAAAAAAAATGTTAAAAATGAATAAATCGGATTACAAAAATCAAATATTATTCACTTTTCCCATCAAATACTATAAACAAATAACTTCATACCCTTTTTTATAATTTACTATGTAAAATTGATTTTTTTTTCACCATCTAAACGAAATAGATTTTCTTAAAATCGCTTTTCAGCAAACAAAACCAAACAAAAACAGATTTTGACTATAATCGATTATCACAATAAGCTGAATAGCAACTTTGCATCACATAATAAAACAAAGCGTTACCCAAATTGCGTTGGACCAAACTTAGCGCACACTCCACTGGAAAATCATGTACTCAAAGAGAAACAAGACTAAAATAAGAGAGTAATATAAGTGAGAATATAATTCTTTTTTATAAGCAAATGTTAGATTGTTAGTATTTGTTATATTAGCGGAGGAGTTGAACCCATGACCTTCACCTTATCACTCCAAACCCTATCTCTAGGGGTGGGAATAGGCAGGCCCTGGTAAGCCTGAACCTGGCCTATGTTCCAATCATGAGGCCTGAGCTTAACCTATAGCCTAATATAGGCCAATTACTAAGGCTTGAGCCTGGCCTATTTTAAAGCCTGCCCGAGAGCCTACTTAAAAACCTACTTATCAACAAGACCTTTAAATATGCCTACATCTATAAATAGGTCACATTCATTAGCTTGTAAATAGACTCGTAGGTCTCTAATGACAAAGAAATTGGTAGACATATACTAATAAATAGGTCACTAGGCATTCACAAATAAATATGCAAGTAGGCCACTACATGGTCAATAGGTCTTTACCTTTAAATATTATGAATAATGTAAATATTATATTACAGTATTATAATATATTATATTATACATATATATTTATGTGTATGTATGTGTTAAATAGGCCGGCATGGTAGGCCTAGTAGGCTTTTTAAAAGCCCTAGGCCTGGCCTATTTAGCTATATAGGCTTTTTATAAAGCCTTGACCTGACCTTTTTATTAAATAGGCTAGGTCGTAAGCCCCCAACGAGCGGCCTGACCTATTCCCACCCCTACTATCTCTCACCCCCAAACCACCAAGTCACCTTATAACTCCTATAAGTGAGAATATCATGAGCCTACAAGACAGAACTTTATGCCAGAAAATATTGACTGTGAAATAATAGATGGAATTCTTGATTGAATTTTCAGCCTTAAGTACTTCCCTCTATCATATTTTGCATAATTATCCTTTACATGTACCAAATTATCTGTCTTCTACTCCCCCAGGTTTTGCTTATGTGCGATTTTGATCCCAAGTTTTTTTTAGCGCATTTAGTCCCACAAGTTTTTCAATTTGGCAAATGTAGTCCCTCCATCCATCTACTGCTATTTTTTCAACAGAAGTTGCCTGCCAAGCTGGAATTACATTTTAACTTATTTTCATTAATTTAAAATATTAAAAAAATATAAAAATTTGAAAAAAGAGGTTTTAGTTGGCCATGTGCCTCTCACATGACCACCAAGAACCCATCACCTGCCCACAATCAATCTCACAAAGCTTTTAATGGACTAAACTGTGTGGCGAAGAACTGTAATAAAATGGCTAGGACTTAATCATGATATATGAATATTATCAAGGACAGGTAATTGACCATTTTGATTCAATCTCTTCTCAATTGACTTGTTCTGCCTATTAGCTTCCTCTAACTCCTCTCTAAGAATTATAATCTTAGACTCCTTGAGGCGCGCCTGCAATTCTAGCTTCTTCCCCATAATCCCATAGGTTTGTATGACACTTTGCAGCTTCTTTAATTTGTCCAGTAAACAACCCAGAATCGTCGTGCTTCGCCATGGAGGATGAACAACCTGCGTGCTGCGTCGCCGTCGAGGAGGAACGTGCCGATGTGTCGCCGTTGAGAAGGAACCCGCGTGCTGCCGCGTCACCGTCGAGGAACCCGCGTGTTGCGCCGCCATCGAGGAGGATGAAGGAGGTCTTTCGGCTACTGCTTAGGGTTCTTTGGGTATTTTAATATTTTAAATTAATGAAAATAAGTAAAAATGTAATTTCAGCTTTGCAGGCAACTTCTGTTAAATGATTAACGGTAGATGGATGGAGGGACTATATTTGCCAAATTGAAAAACTTGTGGGGACTAAATGCGTTCAAAAAAAACTTGGGGACCAAAATCGCACGTGAGCAAAACCTGGGGGACCAAAACTACAATTAAACCAAAATCTAAATGACATAATGTAGAAATATCTATACTAATATAAAAGTTGGATAGACATTTTTACTGTACATACACATGTCAGTGCCAGGATTTTTTGCCTTTTTTTTAAAATTTTTTTTAAAAAATATTAATTATTTTTTTTACTTTTTTTTATTTTACGTTTACTTTTTTATTTTTTAAAATTTTTTACTTTTTTTTATATTTTTTTTTTACGTTTTCCATAATTTTTTAAAAAAATTTCCTAATAATTATTTTTTGCTATTACTTTTTTTTTTAATTTATTTGAATACATTGACAGTGTAAAGTTTTTTTAAAACTGTCAAGCAATTATAAATTAGCAAACAGTAAAAGTAGAGTTGTCATGTTCTTGATGTTTTAATTTTTATATACTTATATTTTAATGTATATATAGTTTAATAGTTTAAAATTTAAAATTTTATATATATTTTTATTTATATATATATTTTAATATTTTCCGGTTCTAAGCAAATCAAACCAAACCGATTTTAATTGGTTCGGATATTGTTATTGACTTTTTAAAGTTTATCATTTTTTTGTTTTTAAATATTTTTAGTCAGGAAAGGTAGCAAAGCTACCGTGTTCTTCAAAAAAGTTTAGGGTCATAAAACTCGAACCAATAATTCAATGAATTTGAAAATTCGAACCAACCAATTAAATTGGTTCGTTTTTTTCTTTTTTCTGCACGCCTCTGAATTGAACCAAACCCTATGGTCATTAATTCAGTAATTTTGGAACCGAACCAATTACTATATTTTAATATTTATATATATTTTAAATATTCAATATGTATATCACTTTATCAATAAACAACTTTTCTTCTACTGTTCCTGTAACAGTAGAAGGAGTTGTCAACCGGTGAATTATTTTGGATTATTTAAATTTATTTATTTATTTTTTAAACATGTATTCTTTATATAATTTTTTTTAAAATTTGTTTTTTTTCCCCGAATTAGTTTTTTTCTAATTTACATTTTTTTAAATGTTTATTTTTAGAGTTGATTTTTTTAAATTTTTTTCTAATTAATTTTACTTTTCTATTTTTTTTAATATAATAGGTATTTTGGTCCCATACGTTTATTTAATTTTTCAAATCGGTCCTATATTTTTTTTTTCAAATTGGTCCCATACGTTTTGAAACGTTTTCAAGTTGGTTCTTTCCGTTAACTTTGACCTAACGCCGTCAGTTTTTGCTGACGTGACTATCACATTAGGTTGACATGTGTCCTTAAAACCGATTTGAAAAATTAAACAAACATATGGGGCCAAAATAAATATTTTGCCTTTTTTCTAATTATTATTTTCCTATTTTTTAAATACCTTTTTCTAATTTTTTTCCTAAATTTTTTTTCCAAATTACTTTTTTATTTTTATAATTTTTTATAATTTTTTTAAATATATTTTTTCCTTAATTTTTTTAAATATATATATATATATATTTAATTAATTTAAATTTTATTTAATAATTAATTTTCTTTTTCTAATTTTTAAAATCTCTTTTCCTAATTATTTTTTTCCTAATCTTTTTAAATATTTTTTTTCATATTTTTTTTTCTAATTATTTTTCGAATTAATTTTTTTCTAATTTACTTTTTTCTTTTTCCTTTTAATTTTTTTTATAATTATTTTTTTTATATTTTTTTTTACGTTTTCCTTAATTTTTAAATTTTTTCCTAATAAATTTTTTTCCCTGATACTTTTTTTTAAAATTTATTTGTATACACTGACAGTGTAAAGTTTTTTATACTGTCAACAAATCATAAATTGGCAAACAGTAAAAGTAGAGTTGTCATGTTCTTGATGTTTTAATTTTTATATGCTTATATTTTAATGTATATATAGTTTAATATTTTTTATATATATATATATTAATATTTCCCGGTTCAAACCTATTCAAACCAAACCAATTTTAATTGGTTTGGATATTGTTATTGACTTTTTAAAGTTTATAATTTTTTTTGTTTTTAAATATTTTAGCCAGGAAAGGTAGCAAAGCTACCATGTTCTTCGAAAAAGTTTAGGATTGTAAGACTCAAACAAATAATTCGATGAATTTGAAAATATGAACCAACCGATTAAATTGGTTCGTTTTTTTCTTTTTTGTGCATTGCTCCGAATTGAACCAAACCCAATGGTCATTAATCCGATTATTTTGGAATCGAACCAATTAGTATATTTTAATATTTATATATATTTTATTATTAAATATGTATATCAATTTATCAATTAAGAACTTTTCTTCTACTGTTCCTGTAACAGTAGAAGGAGTTGTCAACCTGTTGATCATTTTGGATTATTTAAATTTATTTATTTATTTTTAAAAATATATTATTTATAATTTTATTTTATTTTTCCTGAACTAGTTTTTTATAATTTACATTTTTTTAAATGTTTATTTTTATAATTGATTTTTTTAAAATATTTTTGTTTTCTAATTAACTTTATTTTTATAATTTGTTTGAATATTTTTTATAATTATTATTTTCTTAATTTTTTTAAAATGTTTTTTATATACATTTTTATAATTTTTTCGAATTACTTTTTTTCTAATTTACTTTTTTATTTTTAATTTTTTTTAAAATATATTTTTTCCTAATTTCTTTTTAAATATATATATTTTCTAATTAATTTAAATTTTATTTTATAAATAATTTTATTTGTCTAATTTTTTTAAATCTATTTTTTCCTAATTATTTTTTTCCTAATTTGTTTAAATTTTATTATTATTTTATTTATTTTCTAAAATTAATATATTTTTTGTTTTAAAATATTTACAAATCGGTAAAGGTACATTGTTTTGGGAGTCAAACACGACAATCTCTGTATTGACATAAATAGAGGATGAGCTATTCATATTTTGTATATTTTTCTACATCCTTGCCTTTTTTTTTATTTTAAATAATAAATCTATATGTATACTAATTAATAAGGGGAAATGCCGATTTTAGTGTAGCACAATGGTGCAAGTCACATGTCAAGTGATGAATTTTTTCTCTCTCTAAAATTTATATATTTTTTTGTTTTAAAATATTTACAAACCGGTAAAGATACAATGTTTTAGGAGTCAAATACGACAATCTCTGAATTGACATAAATAGAGGCAGAGCTATTCATATTTTCTAATCTATTTTTTTTTACATCCTTGCCTTTGTTTTTTCTATTTTAAATAATAAATCTATATCTATACTAATTAATACAGGGAATTGCTGATTTTCTAATAAAGGGACACGTGTCAGCACCACATGATTTAAGAGGATTAGTTTATCATTAGTAATAATAAAAAAGGAACACTTAACACATATTGTTACATTACGTATTGTAATATCATTTTAAAATAAAAATAATATTCAATTCTTTGCACTTAAATTATAGATAAAATTGTTTCAAGGTTTTTGCTCATCACTTATGTTTAAGATCTTTGCTATGAATGTGGGGGTCTTTATTATCTACCAAACCAAAGTTGAAGAATATTATAGTGAGGTGATAAATATGATTAATTATTGAATAACACAATAAAAAGGAAATTAAAAATCGACAGCACATACTAAGGGATGACCAAGCAAATATTTAATTGGATCTCAAAAGAAAATATTCTATTGCATTAAAAATGGAAATTAAAAAATTGAAATAGTCAACAATAAATATTAACATTCAATAAATATTAAGACTTGATATTTTTTGAATTTTGAAAATACTCTGTGATAATAAAATCGCAAAGTTAAATTTTTTCCTCCAGTTTTCGGGATTTTAACATATCGTTCTCTCTAAAGTCAATATGAATCCAAGCACAATATGCATGATAATTATTATTCGATAGCACGTCCATTATTTAACATTAAGAATCTATAAATAATAGGACTTACCAAATATTATATGAAACTTGAATTCGAAATAGTTTGAATTCGAAAATCCTATATTAATTGTACAATGGTTGGTTGACACAACTCAAATGACAAGCATAAAAGTGATTAATGGTGATAACAATTTTGATTTCAAATACTATTAGTATTTGAAGCATGTTTTTAAAATATTACATGTAGAAGATACGAGAATATTTAGTAGTGATTTCCCATTGATAAGGGGTAGGTTGAGATACAAATAAATAAAGGTATTATTGAAAAATGTTATTAATACTCTCTTCGACGTTATAAAGTGACAATTAATTTTGAGACAAACGAATACCAAATATGACATATAAAATGAGATGGAGGGAATAATATTTAAATTTTCTTATTTATTATTTATTATTTATTATTTCATCTTATATTATTTATTTAAAACATTTTTTTTATCAATTTATCTTTTTTTTGTTTTATGGTATTTTAAAACATTTAATTTCTATGCACTGTCAGTGTAAAGTTTTTTACACGGACAATGCATAGAATTAATGATATGGGTGACTTTTAAGGTAGTTAATTAGGATAAGAGTCAAACATTTTAACTTATATGATAACTTCTAATTGGTTGACTATGTAAAAATTATTTACACTAACAGTGCATACCAATCAAATCCTATTTTAAATAGCAAGTCTCATGTTATATAGTATGTTTGTATTTATTTATTTATTCTAAAATTAGATCCAATTATAAGCTTAATTTATTTTTTCATTTTATTATTTATATACTTATTTATGTAGAATCAATATAATTATTTTAATTTAAAAAATTAACAATGAGATAAACTAAAGGTTATATTTATTTGGATGCAATTGATTTAGTAATTAATTTTAGAATGTTCAACTAATAATTTAGTCAAATAATATAATACAATAGCAGGACCGACCCAAAAGCGAGTGAGGCCTAAAACAAATTTTTAGTGAGGTTTTTTTATTTTAAGTGAGATGATCTTCTAGATCAGGTTGGGCCTTTTTGTTAGCATATGTGATCCTTTTGCTTAATAAAAAGTAAGAGTAAAAAATTTGTTTTGTTAGTGTGCCTAAAGTTAGGGCTTTAGTAGATTCACCCTTGGACCGACCCTGTACAATAGTAATACAATTAATAATTTTATTTAAAAATAACGTTAGACTATTCAAAAAAAAAATTAATTCTGTCTACATTCTAATTCTAATGTAATTAGATTTCAAACATTAAAATTAAATATTTCTTATTTTAATTTATTGATTAGTTAATTGAACTTAATAATATTTGATATGTCGTATAAGAAATTTATTATACATAAAAATATATAAATACAAAATATTTTTTAATTTAAAGCTATTAAAATCTGTACTATTAAACTAATATGTATGTACGTCCTGTGCAATGAGTTTTTATTCTCAATTTCTCCTAAGAAATAAATCAATTTTATTATAATTGTTCGTAGATGATTCCTAATACAAATTATTACAAATTCTTATGCATTTAAAACCTAAAATATTTTAAATAAATGTTCGAAAACAATATATACCCCGTGAATGGCACGGGTCGTTTTGTTAGGGCTGAACTGTTTATATGAGAACAATTGTAGGGATATATTTTTGGATTTCCCCTTGGATAGAAAGTGATATACACAGAAAATGAAATAAATAAATAAAGGAT
The DNA here is from genome assembly GCA_035048595.1 of Echinosophora koreensis. Lineage (NCBI taxonomy): Eukaryota > Viridiplantae > Streptophyta > Magnoliopsida > Fabales > Fabaceae > Echinosophora > Echinosophora koreensis. The sequence goes on from JAPCYP010000293.1 coordinate 60,724, forward strand.
CAAATTACGTTTTTTAGGTGATTATAGAATTAGACCCATGGTAATTACACAAACAAGGTCATGGCAAATACAAACATTTCATTGTAATTTGTACATTTTCAAACCGCTTCAATTTTGAGTTTATTGTCTTTTTTTATTATAATGATATGTTCTTTAAATTAAAGTTGTATATGATGTTTTCTCTTATAATCAAGATAGACTTGCTTTTTGGTTTGTGTATTCTCAATGAAAAATTTCTCCATATATATAGTAAACAAAGAAACTTGGCTTGCAAACTCTTAATCGAGGAGACACTAACATTTTATGACTTGCTTCAACATATGTTATTATTTTACTTTCCTGTGGATCATTCCCTTTAAAATTAATGCATTTTTAATCTTTTAAGTTTCTCTGGTTTTTATTGGATAAACTATCAAATGACTTATGACTTCTTAGAGGTTGCGTTTATATGTTATTCAATGGCGCATATCTTTGGTATGCTGCAAATTTTTTAAACCAAAATAAAGAACAAAGACATATCAAAATATTTGAAGGGTGAAAATGAGTTCTATAATATCTTGCATCGCATGATGTGCATAAACAAAAGATTGTAGCAGCGTAGAAGATAAAGTGATGGAAAATTGAATTTTTTTTAAGGATAAAAAATAGCGTACACAATTAACTCAAGAGATATGTTGTATACAAGTCATTTTTATGTAAAAAAAATGAGTATAGATAACATAAATTTATATATAGTAGTTTTAAATCATATATAAATAATTATATATATAAAAAAATATTTTAATTCTAAATTATATATAGATTATATTAAAATTATTTTAACCCGTGCATTGCACGTGTCAAAAACACTGGTTATCTTAATAGGAGGATGGTGCAGATATTAGGAGAGTTTGTTTTAAAGGAGAGAGGTAATGCTATGAAAGTGGATGAAAAATTAAGGTTTAAATAAGCTTTTAGTCCCTGAAAAGTTTACCAATTTTGGTTTTAGTCCTTGTAAAAAAAATTCTTAGGATTTCGTCCCTGTATTTTCGAAAATTTTGTAAATAGTCCCTATTGTTACCCCTGAGTACTAGAAATCATACTAAATGAATAATTTTGTCAATTTTAACCCTATGGCCCTAATATATGATTTTATTTCTACTTTCTAGCCAAATTTTGGAGCAAGTCGGACAAGAACGAGAAATTACCTCGGTACCCCCTGAGTACTAGATATCATACAAAATGAAGGAATTTAGCAATATTAACCTTATGTCCCTAATATATGATTTTGTTTATAATTTATGGCCAAATTTACAGCAAGTCGGACAGTAAAATAAAATTACCTCGATACCTATGAGTACTAGACAACAGAAAAAGATGACGGTAGAGACTATTTACAAAATTTGTGAGATTACAGGGATGAAAACCTAAGAAAAAATTTCACAGGGACCAAAACCAAATTTGATGAACTTTGTAGGGACAAAAACTTATATAAACCAAAAATTAATTAAAAAAGAGAAATTGAACGCAGACATTTTCAGTGTTCACAACTGAAATGGTAACCAAGTAAAATGGGTGAGGGTGAGAGGAAGCGCACCCGTGAGCGTTGGAGTTTATGTTACCACGGAGATGAACGACATTGGCAGTAAGGGTTTTGGAGGAGCAAGGACCCAATCACTATCAGGACCTCACCTCTCCTGGATCGTCCACACTGAACAGAGGTGTTTATATTAAAAGTGGTTTGGCTTATGGGGTTAAATACTTGCATGGCTTTTGCACTTCTCTACCGTGCAATGCAATGATGGTACGTACAGAGTTGGAAAAGAGAAGAGATGGGTATAGAGGTTGTTGAATCAGAGCACAAGAACTGAAGAACACAACCAAGTTCTTCTGCCACTGTAGAATCCGCACTTGTTGTTTGTAATTAAAGAGCTTCAATCACTTAAACCCAGAAACGTCCCCTCCCCCTAGTGGGTTGCCTCTAACAGCCCCACTTCCTCCAACCCAACGCACAATAACGGTTCTTCCCTTTTACCTCTTTTGATTCAATAATAATTTATAATTTTGTTGCATATGTTAATCCTTTACAAGTGTTCTTGATGCTACTTTGACTGTGTAATGTATCTCACTCCCAATTAAAGGACTCTTCTATTTAGTTGGATCAATATTATCATAACATCATACAACACCCACAACAAAAGTAGACTTGAGTGACTGAGACCACAAAGAACGATAATTGTAGAACCAGGGGCGGAACTCAGATTTGGATCTCTCCAGCATGTTTATATAGGATTTAAGGCTAAATCCCTACCACATGTGATAGGTGGTATAAAAAACCAACTACTGCACTGTTGCAGAGTCATGCTACTGTGAGGCCATGACCTCCCAAAGTTTTAAAAAAACACAAGCAACTTATATTCAATTAAGCAATTGTTATTCAGAAGGCTAAGCAAGAACAAAAACATGTTGGCAGAGGATACTGGCAATAGGCTGTGGAGGCCAAGTTCAGCAAATTGGTTTGCAGATCAATATCCTTACTGGCGGATAATAACATAAGCACAACCAAGCAGTAAATTACAAGTATGTGAGCAATGATGTGAAGTTCGGCACTTTCCTTTGATCAGATCAAATGGCCACCAGTTAATCCAACTTAACCACAAGCTTTGATCAGGGCAAGCTTCAACCATTGAAATCAAATTACTCTTTGATCAACTTGATATTATACAATACTATCGAGGAAAGAAATCACTCATAGTCATGTCATTGATTGAGGATACAGTAGACTCCCCTGTTGTTATGTTTAGCTTCATTCCCATATCCGTATAAAACCCGGGTTCTCGAGGAAGTGGCAATTCAATCAAAAGGCTACTCAGATACGAAACAACTTTAGTCATGGTCGGTCTATCATCTGGATTTTCCTGAACACATAATAAACCAATTTGAATGCACTTGATAACTTCATTATGGTAAAAATAGCCTTTTAGAGTTTGGTCCAACATTTCTAACTGTGTCTGATTCCTCCAATGTCTCCAAGCCTGCAGGAATTTACTCTAATTAGCTATTTGAATTGTTGTTCTAGATTTTGCTTCTTTCTCAGTACAAGATATGGTAAATTTATATAAATGAGCATTAACAAAAGGAAATATAATACTAAATATATCAATACTTACGATACTTAGGAGGCCATCATGTTCAGTAGGGTGAAAATTCCTTTTTGCACTAACAATCTCAAGAACCATGACTCCAAAACTGAATACATCCGACTTCTCAGAAAACCGTCCATATAATGCATATTCTGGTGCCATATAACCACTAAAGAAATAGGAAAGAAATACACATTAGTTGGCCTTGTTGAAGTTAGAGGGCCATAGAAGAATCTATATACAAGCACATGCCAATCATTCTTATGTATCTTACTCTCTTTTTAGATAATAAGCTCAAATTTGATTGGTTAGGAGTTTATACAATATACATTGTCTACCAGTAAACAAGAAAGTATCCTTAAAATTGTACAATCCCCTGTAAGGATTTCTGTCAATTTTGTCCAACGTAGCAATGTCATACATATGTAACATGATCGGAATGTGTTATAATCTGCATGTACAAGGATTGGCCGGCAAAACGAAAGGTAACATGGGAAATTTTCTCAAGATGCATCTAGTCTGAAGAAACTTTTTTTTTTACAGCAAGCGGTCATATGGATTTACATTTACATTGAGATGTGAGTGTCGGAAGTACTTACTAGGTACCAATAATTATATCAGTGCATGCTTCAAATTGATTGCCACAAAAAATCCTAGCTGTTCCAAAGTCTGATATCTTTGGGTTCATCTCTTCATCTAGCAACACATTGCTAGCTTTTAGATCCCTATGGACAACTTTCAACTCTGAGTCCTCGTGTAAATATGCAAGGCCTTTTGCAATTCCACTTATAATTTTCACCCGTTTAGGCCAACTTAGCTCGATACGTTTGGTTGGATCTGCTTGGCCATGTTAAGAGTATAAAAGATTCTTTTCAGATAACAGAACTTGTCACTAATGTCTATAACATGAAGAAATATAGATGAATCATAGAGGGACAGAAAGAGCTAGCTAACCAAACAGGAAAGCATTAAGACTCGTGTTGGCCATGTACTCATAGACAAGTATCTGTACATCTTCATCAAGGCAGTATCCCAGGAGCCTGACAATATTTCTGTGTTGAAGTTTCCCTATTATCATCACTTCATTCTTGAATTCTTCAAGACCTTGCCTTGAGTTGATTGAAACACTTTTAACTGCTATTTCCTTGCCACTAACCAACTTTCCCTGTATGCTTGAAACAATTTCATTATTTAAGAAAAATGAATCATAAGTCTAGCTAATTTTCTAATAGAAATGAGACTTATTTATAATCAAGGTTAAAGTAATGTTTTGGTCCCTATACGTGACACTGATTTTCAATTTGGTCCCTATACGTAAAAAGTTATCAATTTGGTCCCTATACGTGACAATGATTTTCAATTTGGTCCCTATACGTAAAAAGTTATCAATTTAGTCCCTATACGTGACACTGATTTTCAATTTGGTCCCTATACGTGACACTGATTATCAATTTGGTCCCTATACGTGACACTGGTTTTCAATTTGGTCATCACCGCTAATTGGTCCCTATATAAGAGTGACCAAATTGCAAATTATTATCACATATAGGGATCAAATTGAAAATAATTGTCACATGTAGGGACCGATTTCAATTTTTTTTTGTTGAATTGGTCCCTACATGTGACAATAATTTGTAATTTGGTCCTCTTATATCGGGACCAATTAGCGGTGAGGACCAAATTGAAAACCAGTGTCACGTATAGGGACCAAATTGATAACTTTTTACGTATAGGGACCAAATTGAAAACCAAATTGAAAACCAGTGTCACGTATAGGGACCAAATTGATAACTTTTTACGTATAGGGACCAAATTGAAAATCAGTGTCACGTATAGGGACAAAAACATTACTTTAACCTATAATCAAACAGTGCATTTGCAAATGTATAGTTTCTATTCTTTGGTTGTTTTATAAGATTAATTCGCAGCAGGCAAATGTCCCCCATATTTTAATCCCCTTTTCTCATGTAGTAAATGCCCCATGCATTTTACCAAAAGCAACGTCCTAACACAAGTAGTTATCACTTATGTGACAAATCAATTTTCAATGTAACTGACATCATATGCATGTGTATCCAAAATTCTTAGAAGTAAGAAAAATTGCATTACAACCTTGTAAACGGGCCCGAATCCACCTTCCCCAAGCTTATGAGAGAAATAGTTGGTAGCAACCATGATCGTGCTCAACCTGAAGTAATGCAGCTCTACACTGTTGTCCAAATGTGTTGCATTCTTTCCTTGTTCCTTAAAGTGTTTACTTGAACTTTTCAAATTCTTTTTTATAATTTCATATGTTCCTCCCCCTAGATTAATAAATTTAAGGAAGATTTGTTAGGAAGATGTGACAAATATAGCAAATATTAGTACAAAATAGAAACTTCTTAGACTCCTAGTCTTAATTGTTGCTACTTACCTCTTTTTCTTCTTTTCCAGTGAGAACGTGAAAACCACACTAACCCCGAAAAGCACACGTACCTCTGCTGGTATCAAATGGATCAAGAATCAAAACCAGAAAAGGATTTCCTCCAAGTGAACTTCAATACCACAAAATCATGATTACACCCTCTCTAGACAGTTTCATCTCATAGCATTCATATACACACATAAGTGTTTTGTTTATTTCATAGTTATTATGATTTGCTTTCCAATTTAGAGTAGAACAATTCGGAATAGGGGAAGAGAGAGAAGGGAAGAGAGAGAGAGAGACAAAATATGGTTTCCGGCAAGTTTGTACACTTTTCGACGAGTTTTCCCATATTCCGCTGACTATTGGTGGAAATCTATGTTAATTTGTGTAAATCCGACGAAAAGGAATAACTTGATATAATGTTGACAATATGGAGGAACAAATCGAAACTTTTATTACTCAAAGGACTATCTCGAAACTAAACAAATATGAAAAATAAGGGGGTGTATTAAATTTTTTGTGATAATAAAGTTTTGTAGTATTTAAGTAATCTAAATAACTCTTGGGGGGTGTTTGAATTGGGAATTTGAAGAGGGTTAAGTATTTTAAGAGGGTAATCAAAATACTTCAATTTAAAATACTTTGTTTGGGTATTAAATATGAAAGATTTTATAAATCAAGAGATTTTATGGGGGTATTTGGTTAAAGATAAATTTGAGGAATTTGAAATACCACCTAAAGATGTGGTATTTTTAAATTCCATCTCCTTACTCATGTGTCACCCACCACCGATGTCGGCCCCCTGACCACCAGACCCGGTCCCCGTACCACCTGGGCCCGACGAACCATCGGCATAGGGCACCGGGCCCGACCCCGGACCACCTGGCCCTGGCCCGGCCCCCGCACCACACGGGCCCGACCCCCAAACCACCCAAACCTGACCCCGGACCACCGACCCACCGGGCCTGGGCTTTGCACCACCCTGCCCCGAGCCCTTTGAAGGTAATTAAATTGCTTTATCCAAACAAGGAATTTGAAATACAAGGCATTTGAATTACTCTATCCAAACAAAGTATTTTAAAAAAGAAAGTAACTTAATTGAAGCAATTTAATTGCCTTGTATTTCAAATTCCTTTGAATCTGGAAATACCCCATCCAAACACACACTTGAGGTATTCAATGAGGACTATCAAATTTTTTTAAAGAGGATGTCCAAATCTAATAGTATTCAAATAACAAAAAGTCTTGTGATATTAAAAACTTCCAAATTTTGTTGGATTGTTTTGTGAAACTTCGTGTGACGTTAGTGATTTTTTAGTAACAAAAAGTCTCACATTAACATATTAGATTTCTCAAGATTCTTAATCCCTATTTTTTCTTCACCTTATGTCTTCACACCCCTCTCTCTCCCTCCTGCCTCCAACCACCTCTCTCCTTTCTCCCACCATCCTTCTCTCCCTCACTCCCACCTTTCTCACCCCCTTTCCCCTACGATTGTCACTCAACCCAACATAAATCACCAAACAACTTTATCTTTACTTTTAAAGCGCTTATTTTTAACTAACTTTAAAGTAACTTTTAAGCCCCCAAAAAAGTTGGGTCAAACACTACCTAACTATATAGTAGAATTGGTTTGCAAATACACGTTAAGCTATGACACATCAAATGTATATACTCTTGATGAAAAACATATGAGTTATAGTCAAGGACGGACCTAGGTTGAGCACATTGGGGGCATCTGCCCCCACAAAGTAAATTTTTTTTTCTTTTAAAGTTTTGAATATTTTTGTTGTTGCCCCTATTAAAAAATAAATGTTGCCCCCATTGTGTTACAATGTGTTATAAGGTTGGCTTGGTGGTTGGGGTGAGGGAGTTAAGGAGTGTAATGATAAGAAGGCTGAGGTTTCAAACCTCACCCAATAACAAAATACTATCATTAACACTAACATTTGCCTATAGAAAAACTACTCTACATACTTTTGAACTTATTTTTAACTTGTATTTGATGAAAAATATATTGGAAATACTAATCATTTGTCTCATGCATTATAAATAAGTAATTAAGATATTGTAAATGTTATGACATTAGTTAGAGTGTCAAATAAAAGATTACAAAGTATTAGAGATGATGGTTGACATAATTTATTCAATGAAGTATCATTGGTATGTTAAAAGCAAAATATTGTCATTTCAATTATAGATTATGCATTCATGACACAAGGAAGATCAAGACGTAAATTTCAAAAAGTTTCAACCTTGCATCACTTTCAAGTTGAGGTATTTTATCAAGTGATTAAAAGACAACTTTAAGAGCTAAATTAATAATAGATTTACAAAGGTGAGCACTGAATTGCTTTGTGTGGCAAGTGTTGAATTGTTTGGCTCGATTTTATCCATCAAGTGTGAGAGAGATTATCATTTGGGTGTAATTGAAGATTTGATTACAATGAGGATTGCTTTTGTAAACTCCAAAACTTAGCTTAATGATGATGTTATTATTTAATTGCTTATATATTTATATTATTTTTTATAAAAATATTTAAAGCATATGATTTTGCCCCCACTAGTTGAATTTTCTGGGTCCGTCCCTGGTTACAGTAAGCAATTAAAGTATAGAATGTAGTATTTATGACATTATGAAATTAAAGTGATTTTTTGTTTGTTTTAAAATTAGAATTTCCTTTTCCACTACATAAATAAATACAATAACATATGAATAGAACACCTATGTGAATATGTTGGCTTCTCAATTATAAATTTGAATTTGCTCTATTTATAATGTTGTAATTAGAGCTTACGTGTTTATATTGTAACAAAAAATAAGTTTATGTGTTTATTCTCCACTATAGAAGTAGAATCTGATTTATAAAATTTGATTTTATTCTCCATCACGTGCTACTTTCAAATCTTGTATATCCATATAATCCTTCTAAATCTCATAAATTCTTTTGATATAAATCCATTAGAATCATAAGTATAAAATCTTGTTTAAAAAATCTTTAAATTTTTTTTATAAATCATTACATTTTTACATAATTTTTTAAAATACATTGAATTTTTCATGTCAAAATAATTTTTTGAAATCTCAATCCAGTATACCCAAAAAATAGAGAATAAAAAGTGCACGTTAGCCAATTAAATAACATGGTTTCTTTGAAGAGAACCACTTAAGAATATACAAACACTTACATGGCCAGCTTCCATTATTTTCCCTGTAGTATTAGCTCCAGCTGCATCTTCAGCTTGTGCTTGTTGTATTGCCGTTGACCCTGACTCACTCCCATAAACTTGGTCAACATGTTCCATGGCTTCCTCAACAGAAAAGGTTTCCGTTGCACTTGAGTAATGGGTCTCTGATTCACTCACATCACCGGGCATAGGGGCAGAATCAGAAGATGAAGTCATTGTGTCCTCTCTGTTTTCCAAGGGAAGTTTTTTAACAGTACTAAGTATTCTTCTAACTGTAAACAATGTCTCCTTCTGATCTCTTGCTGTCTGAGCTTGCATATCAATAATGAAAAACTTCAAAAGTGAGTCTGCCAGTGCCATCAATTTTTCTTGGTAATAAACCTTTGCAGCGTAATTATACCTGCCAATTAATTTTATTTTAAGACAAGGTGACCCTATATCATCATATTTAATTGATAAAAAGAAGAAAAACTAAAAGGAAAAAAAAAAACATGGAGACATGATGATACCTGCCAATTTTTGAGCACTGATAAACAAGCTTTATTCCCTCTTCCATTTTTCTTATCAATGACTCTAATTCTTCCATTGGACGGCCCAAGTCATTGTTGCGCTGTTCTATCTCTTTGACAACGGGAAATACTGCTAATAGAGTGGATCGAAGGTCGTTCAAAGTTTGTTTGAACATGGTGGCCTAGTTTTTTGTTTCCAAAACTGCCTTCAGTAGTTCTCCAAATACAGCTCCTACAGCAGCCCCTCCTAACAAAGATGCTGCCATAACTTACAGGACAAGCACGCAGCAAACAACAACAGATCGAATTTGTTCACACCGATCTTAATTACCTTGAAGCCATGAAACAGCCTTCTTGTATCAAAGGGGTCTGCTGGTAGGGACCCCGGTACTTTCCTCGAAGGCCATTTCCTCCGCGTCATCTCCTAGCCTTCTAGGAAACGTGTTGGATGGAGAGAATTAAATTTCCTCCCCTACTGCTTCCTCACTTTGACCTTCCGCTCCACTCAACCCCACCGCCCCACCCTTTCTAGTTTCTACTATGTTTACTCCTATATTATTGATTATCGGTTTAATTTTTTCTCCGAAATATTTGGATCTCTTTAAACTAATAATTTCTTTAATCGGATCCTTCAACTTATATAAATTTTTTAATTGTGTCTTTAAAGTATAAAATCCATTAATGATCTATTAAATTGGATGAAATATTACTAATTTCATCTCAGTTAAATACATATATCAGTCACATATGTCATGTCATTGTTCAATTAACACTCCACCCTCATTCACTATTTGGAGGAAAGGGTATGCAACCGTGAAACAAAGATTGGGGGAGAAGAAACCGCCGATTTATATGGAGAAGAAGTGGCTCTAAGTCACATTTTGATTTTCTAATTCACAGTATTTTAGACTTTTGCAACCCTAAATACTAATTTGGTGTTGGGGGGTGGGGAGGGGGGGTTTCAAATACCAAATCAGTAAATTTACCGGCGGGGAACCCTATCCCGGAGATATAATTGAAATTTTTCTATAAGTGCAGGATCAAATTAGAAACTTTTTAAGTCTAGGGTTTTATTTGAAAATTTCCAAATAGTTCAAGGATCAACTAAATAATTAATTTTGATTACATTATTGATATCGATTATTCATGATTGAAGATATGGTTGGCCGTAATGTTTGTAAACCATTTTATATTTCATAATAATAATCTCCTTGCTATACTTGCATCTTTCTTATTATCTGAATCTCATATCTTTTCATATGTTAATGATTATCCGGAACAAATATTTTATAATTGAATTTACATACAATTAACCATTATCACACACTTTACCACCTTTTTTTTTATAATTTTTATTTAAAAAATATCACTGCTCTTAATTATATTTGATATTGATTACATTTCAAAATAATTACAACCTATAAATAAAATAAGAAAATGTGATAATTACCAAATTATGAAATTAGACCAAATCAAATAATCTCCATTTTTATCGGTGAAAACAAAATAATTTCCATCTTTATCTAAATTATAGCTTCAACAAAATAAAATAAAAAATAAAAAACTTAGATTAAAGTGTAAAGTGGGAAAGTAAAATTTATATCCACTCTTAATTAGTTAAAAGTTTTAATTAAGGATGAATATACTATAACTTTCTCACTTTACACTTTTGCTCACTTCAAATGAAGTTTATCTTATTGCTTACCAAAAATAAAATGAAGTTTACCTTTTGGGTCTTGCTAACCAGTGTCATAAGGCATTCGTTAAGGAATCCAACAAAAGTAAATTTTCATTTGAAAATGAGAGATAATACTTCTAAAGAATTTCAATGCATCACTTCTAATGAATATATATATATATATATATATATATATATTATTTCTTTAGGGCACTGGTCAGCATTTTACTTATCTTACTTATTGTATTCCCCAATACAAATTGTTTTTGATTAAATCCGCCAAGCTAAATTTGTTACTAGTATTAATTACCAAAAAAAAAAAAAAAATCTATTTTTTTTACATTATCGACCAATACTAAATTGCATTTATCCCTTTCAAGCACGGTATCAAACTCTAGTTGGCCACAAATCTTTCCCAATGGAATATCTAAGATGTTGGAACATTTATTGTTTTTGGTTCTAGGCTATTAAGTACTAGTTCAGCAATATGGTTTTAACAATAATGGAGACGTGCAGTACTTCAGTTTGAGCCTGATTAAGGTTGCTACCAACAATTTCTCTGATGAAGCTAAGCATGGGGAAGGAGGATTCAGGCCCGTTTTGAAGGTTGCATTCCAATTTTTCTTCAATGAATTTTGGGTAGAAATGCACATGATATCAATTACAATGAAAACGTCCTAATACATACCTGCATGACCTTCATTATAATTGTCAATCAACTATGCTATGCTCCAAAGGACTAACTGAATGGCCACCATTATCCTTTTCTATATTAATTTTTTTTTTACAAAATCCTTTTCTATTTTTAGGTGAACCCGGGTATCCTCCGGCCGGGAGCTAGAGACTAATCCCACGAGGTACCGAGATCCATTTAAGAGGTTGACCTCTCCCAACAAATGCTCTTCCATACGCATGAGCCAGGAATCGAACCCCTGACCACATGCTTAAGGGGCCCAGTTATCTACCAACTGTGTCACACCATATTGGTACCGGATCCTTTTCTATATTAATTGGGAATTTAGGATACGGTAACAATGGATAAGTGGATTTGAATTAGTTGCAAATGCCAAGTGTCATTTTTCCATGTTTACGACAAATAATGATTTAATGAACAAATAATTATGCATTACATTTCCAAATTGGGCTTAAAATTAAGCATCATCTTGCAAGACGATATCATTTCCTGGTTTCCATACCCGAACAAGTTTGTTATAGAATGAACAAGTAGCCACCAGTGGTTTGGTTGTCCCACCTCCGTGAATTGCTTCTCCTTTCTGCCAGTCTGCTCCGTACGCAAGGGAATCATGCTTCTTGTAGGTTTCCAACACTACAGCTTTGTCACCTTTAATGGCAACAATTGCAAAACCATTGTGCATACAGGCTGGAATGAAGGGGTGGTGCTTCACCCTCCAAACTCCTCCCCCTAAGCAAATTGAAGTCTCATTAACAGGTTTTGAGATTGATACCCTCAAGAGTTTGTCACAACTGCCAGTTAATAAGCTATTTGGGACATGAGGACTCTTTTCAATGCAACAAACACCCATCTTGTGGACTTTAGAGCTCTGGAATACCATATTGGAAGGGCTATCCCGCAAATCCCAACAAGTGAACTTACATTCATCAGAGCCAGTATATTATATATACCAAATCCGGCTGGTGGATTAGTGGATATCATTCAAGAAGAGAAATAATATATACGGAGCCATCAGAGAGCACTACTGTAATGGATGTGGCAGAAGGGTTCCGCTCCACGTACAAGCAAGCACATAGAGTCACTAATTTTTTCAATGGTCATCTGTTTTAGATAAGCCTCTGCCATATAAACAATAACAAATCTTAAAGCAATGTAATCGAGCAAAAGAATGAGAGAACATGTATTTAGTGCGGACACACAAAAAACCTTGTAAAAAAATGGATGTATGATGTCATGGATGGGTTGGGCTAAGGTGCACCACCCATATGACAAATTTTGGGCCAACCAAAGTGTCACATGGATTAATCAAATTTTCAAATTTTGTGGATGTATTTATTCTATAGTCAAACATTGTAAAGACAGTATATTATAGTATAGTATATGTATTCTTTGTATTTACAATTTTTACCTATATTAAAATATTGTTATTTTGGTAAAAAAATTCTGATTATGCCAAAATAATATTAGTGCAATGGCCCTTCTCCCCCGATTTGAGTACGCGCCACTTGCTCCAGCAGCCACCTCGCCATCACCGGAGAAGACAATTGCGAACACCAACTCCGCCACGCCGCCACCATAACCCATTCTCGTTTTCGACGTACAGCCAAGGCCACAACGGCAACGCTCTTCCACACGCCAGAGCCGCACCAGACACGGCCATATCTGAGCCACGCGTCCAACCACCGCACCAGACGCGGCCGGGTTCCATCCACCGCGAACTCATATGCCTCCTACGGTGCACCGGTTGAACCACCTGCCTTCCTCCATTACTGCGCATCATAGTCGAGAGATCTTGCATGTGCCAAGATCTGGTGGTGTAAGTGTCGTGTTAGTTCAGATTTGGTGTGGCGGCTCATGGTGGACCAGTGGTAGGGCCGTAGGGGTGCTGGGGTGGGGGAGAAGATGCAGAAAAAAATTATAAATACCCTCGAATATATTTTAAGGCATATATCTACGATGAATCAGATCGCGAACTTGCCGCTCCCATAGCTCTGACGCCACAGATCCGCACAACAAACTCAGACGCACCTCCCATTGTGAACTAGTCGAACCACCGTAGTGAGATGAGAGGGAGAAGGAGGGGTTGCAACGGACAATAAAAGACGGAGAGGGAGATGGAGGAGGACATGGCAGAGGGGCTGTGGAAGGTGTTAGGGATTTCAGAAATGCTTTAAAATTTGGGGTCATTTGACAAATACATAAATACATTGTATTTAAATGTAAATACTAAATTTGATTTTAGCACTTGACCATAAGGAAAGTCAAATGTGACAAGTGTAAAAATGATTGGCTGAGCAAATGACATGTGGGTGGTGCAGTGGGTGATGCAAAAAGTGGGTGGTACATCTTAGCCCAAACCTCTCATGGATGAGTCCACTAAATGTCAGTATTGTTTGCCAAGCTTAGTCATGTATCACTATTTATCTATCTACAAGCAAGAAACTTCTATATGTGAAAGATAATGCTTAAAGTTTAATTGTAGAGTGGGTGGTTATATTAGATATTTGAAATTTTGAACCAATACTCCCGATGACAAAAAAAAATCCTCCCGAAAATATGACCAACCGCATGCCTAGCTAGTTGTCAATTTTTTACATCTCTTTTGCATGTAAAGAAACCAAAGCTTAGTACTATAATTAAAAACAATAGTCTCTAACACAATTAAAATGTATTCAAGAACTTTGTAAGGTTAATTTTTTTTTTGATAATAAAAAAAAGTATTATTTATATATTGAGTACTAGTTGTACTCACCAATTACATGTGGAACAGATAGCTACATTACAATCCCAAAAAAACCATTTGCAATGTAACCTTCCCATCTGTTCTTGTCTTAGAGTATGCACCCAATGTACTTGCAAACTCTATCCCCACAAACTATAATATTTATACTAACATTTACATAATTCTTTAACCCCTAAGATAATCAAAAACCAGAAAACCATAATGTTTTAAAGCTGCAATAGTGCAGCATTTCATCATTCTGCTACCCGAACTGCACAACAGTAGAAGTGTATTCATCAGTCCTGCTTCAATACCCCTGCTCCTAAACCAAACAGCAGTTCAAACCTCTAATGTTTCCCAATTTTGCAGCACTCCAATGGATTATTACACCAGTCTGAGAACATTGCCACCCCTTTAGAAGAGCTATTGAACCAACTCCAAGATCTACACTTCACTAACTCAAGCATTCTTACCACATCAGTCCTTGTGTTATTGAAGATCATGCTATTTCTCTCTAGCCAAATTGTCCAAACCACTGAATGCCAAATCATCATCCCCCTTTGTTTCTTTTGTTTGCCTTTTAAATGTAAGTAATGCTCTGCAATAGTCCTTGCTTGCACCACTTTGACATCTAACCACCCGAAGACCTTACTCCAAAGATTACTAGTGATGTTACAGTTCAAAAGAATCTGCTCCTGACATTCCACACCCTGTTTGTGTTGGGTACCAGAGTGACAGAATAATATCACGCAGCTAAAATAAGAGATGAGAAAAAGAGGAACCGAACACACAATATTTACGTGGAAAACCCTCTTTCAAATAAGGGAAAAACCACGGGGCAATAGTAAAGGATTTTCACTAAGTGGAAGAAATTACAACACCTCTCTCTAAATACAAGTAGAGAACAATAACACCCTCTCTTGAATATAGGAGAATATACACAAGGAAAAACCTCACAGGAGAAACTATCAATCTCTCTGAATTTTTTCTCTCTCAAAATGGGGATGCTCAAAATGGAGAAGTGAGGCCTCTATTTATAGATGAGTTTTGCATGCCTTGCATTTAATTTTTATCTTCTAACTCCCAACTACTTCTATCATCCAACCATATTTTTGACTTATTATGCCACAAAAGTGGCTTTACGTTCACAATCTCCCACTTAAAGCCACTTTTGGTGAGCTTTCAAAATCTCTCTACCTTGCCAACTTCTTATTGCTTACGTTTCTGATAGGCCATAGGAGGATCGGCACCATGTAAACTTGTCAGCATTGATTGGCTTCGCCATAACATCTGCTAGGTTGTCTTTGGTGTGAATGTTCTGCATATCCACACTCCCTTCCTCTACTACTTCTCGAACGAAGTGATATTGAACACCTATGTGCTTAGTCCTAGAATGAAAGGCTGGATTTCTTGCAATGTGCAAGGCACTCTGACTGTCACAATACACAGTAATTTGCTGCTGCTTGTGCCCGAGTTCTTCCATTAACCTTTGAATCCATATAGCTTTCTTGCAAGCTTGCGTAGCTGCCATGTACTCAGCTTCTGTAGTAGACAAAGCTACAACAGTCTGTAACTTGGATAACCAGCTTACCGCTCTTCCTGCAAGTGTGAACACATAGCCAGTAGTATATTTTCTCTTATCAAGATCACCTGCAAAATCTGAATCAACATAACCCCTGCCAATGAACTCTGATCCTCTAAAACATAATGCAACATCCGAGGTTCCTTTGATGTATCTCAGGATCCTCTTAACATTATTCCAATGCTCTCTACCAGGATCTGCCATAAATCGACTAACCGCTCCCACTGCTTGCGCAATGTCTGGTCTTGTACATATCATGGCATACATAAGGCTTCCCACCGCTGATGCATACGGTACTCGAGACATTTCCATCATCTCCGCTTCACTGTTAGGGCTCATACCTGAGGATAATTTATAACTGACAGGAAGTGGGTTATAAATTGGCTTACAATCTTGCATGTTGAAGCGCCACAAGACCTTCCTTAGATAATTCTTTTGAGAAAGCCAAATCTTCCTATCTTTTCTGTCTCGGCGAATTTACATCCCTAAAATCTTGTTTGCGGGTCCCAAGTCCTTCATATCAAACTCCCTAGCCAACTGTGCCTTCAATTCTTGGACTTGATCTTTGTTGGGGCCTACCACCAACATGTCATCCACATACAACAACAAAATGATGAAATCATTATCATCAACCCTCTTGTAGCATGTACAATGGTCTGAACTTAGTCTGTTGTATCCAAGGCTAATAATGAAAGAATCAAATCTCTTGTACCAACATCTGGGCGCCTGCTTTAGACCGTACAGAGATTTAGTCAACCTACAAACCAAGTTTTCTTTTCCTTGTTCTTTAAAGCCTTCCGGTTGGAGCATATAAATTTCTTCTTCAAGTTCTCCATAAAGAAAAGCAGATCCAACTGTTCAAGATGTAAATCAAATGCAGCACACATAGCCAACACTACTCTGATAGTAGTAAGTCTGACAACTGGAGAAAATATCTCATTGAAGTCTATACCTTCTTTCTGAGCATATCCTTTAACCACCAGTCTTGCACGATATCGTTCCACTTGATCATTGCCATCTCGTTTGATCTTGTAAACCCATTTGTTCCCGATGGCTTTTTGACCCTTTGGAAGTTCAACAAGTTCCTATGTGTTGTTCCTATGCATGGATTCCATTTCTTCATGCATTGCTGCCATCCACAGAGAAGCATCTGAACTGCTTACAACCTCCTGAAAGGTTGATGACTCCCCTTCTTCTGTTAGAAGACAATATGCATCATGGCTTGCCATAACATAATTTGAGTGCCATGATGGTGTTCTTATTTGGCGTGACGATCGCCGAACTCCTGTATCATTGGCCTCATGTGGTACTCGTTCCTCATGCCCTGGTTCTGCCTTAGAAGAATCATCTTCTCCGGACTTTCCTTCTATCTCAACTGCAGTAGTTTCTTTGGTAGTGCTATCATTCTTTTGCTCACTTTGCAGTTCATTTTCTGCAAAGACTACATCCCTGCTAACAACAACCTTGCGGGCAGTGGGATCCCACAGGTGATACCCCTTCACATTGTCAGCATAACCCAAGAATATGCATCTCCTGGATTTTGGATCCAGCTTTGTTCTTTCTTGGGAGTTGTACATCACGTACACAGGACATCCAAACACATGTAGAGAAGAATAATCAGCTGGTTTTCCTTTCCACATCTCCATTGGTGTCTTCAAACCAATCGCTGTTGATGGTGATCGATTTATCACGTAACAGACAGTTGTAACTGCTTCTGCCTAGAAAGATTTGGCCACTCCCGCTGTTCTCAGCATGGCTCTTGTTCTATCTAGGAGAGTTCTATTCATCCGCTCTGCTACACCATTCTGTTGAGGTGTATGTGCAACTGTGAATTGTCTTACAATACACTCTTGTTTGCAAAATGCCAGAAAATCGCCATCTACATATTCTCCTCCTTTGTCTGTCCTCAAGCACTTAATTCTTTTCCCAGTTTCAAGCTCTACTTGTGCTTTGAACTCCTTGAATACTAGAAACACATCTGACTTCTTCTTGATTGGGTACACCCATAATCTTCTGGAATAATCATCAATGAATGACACGAAATATTTTGCTCCTCCCAGAGATATTTCCGGCGATTCCCATACATCAGAATGAATCAAGTCCAGTATGTGTTTGCTTTTAGTAGTTACTCTAGCAAACTTCAATCTATGCTGCTTACTCAACATGCAGTGCTCACAGAATGGTAAATTCATCGTCTTGAGCCCGGGCAGGAGATTGCGTCCCGCAAGGACTTTCCAGCCACGTTTCGACATATGGCCTAGTCTGCGATGCCACATCGTTGTTGTTTCTTCTTGGCTTGCTGCTGCAACTGATGCATCTTCCTCTTGCAATGTATCTCCCAAAAGCATGTATAGATTACTTGTGAGCTTCTCTGCTTTCATCACCACAAGATTACCTTTCACTACTTTTAAGATCCCACCTTCAGTATGGATCTTACACCTGAGGTCATCCAATTGCCCAATGGACAATAAATTCTTCTTCAATCCCTTCACATGTCGTACCCCTTGTATTTTACGAACAGCACCATCATGCATCTTTAATCTGACAGTACCGACTCCAGCAATTTCTAAGGCATGATCATTTCCCATGAACACAGATCCTTCCGAGGTAGGCTCATAAGTGAAAAACCAATCTCGATGTGGAGTCATGTGCCATGTTGCACCCGAATCCATTATCCAGACATCATTGAGTTGTTTTCCGTCTTTAGAACTGCTTGCTGCTTCGCTATATAGAATTTCTCCATCATCTGAGGTACTTGCAACACATCCTTGAGATGTTGCTGCTTCAGAAGTTTTCTCTCCATTCTTCTTGTTATGCCAACACTCCTTCTTCACGTGCCCTCTCATGCCACAATTGTAGCATTTAAGATTCTTCCTTCTTCGAGATTTTGATCTACCATGATCTTGACTCCCACTGGAGCCACGTTCCATTGATCTGCCTCTCATCACCGTTAACGTCTCTGTTTGCTTTGAACTTTCTGTCCTTTCTTCCTTATTCTTATGCCTGGATTCTTCTTCAAGAATAGCACCGGCAACATCATCAAAGCGCAGAGATTCAGCAACATTATTATCTGTGATGTTGATGATGAGTTGATCATACGAATCTGGTAAACTCTGAAGTAGCAGTTCTGCACGTTCATTTTCTGCTATTTTGAAATCTGACGGTGTGAGCTGAGCAAATAGCGTATTCAGAGTGTTGATGTGATTCGTCACTGACGTGGATTCACTCATTCGAAGAGTGTAGAGCCTCCTCTTTAAGAATATTCTCGTGTGAAAAGATTTGACCTCGTACAATTTATTGAGAGTATCCCAGATCTCTTTTGCAGTCTTCTTTTCTGCAATACTTGACAATACTGAGTCTGCTATTGCTAAGTGCAAATTGACAACAGCATTGTCATCCATCTTTTTCCACTTTTGATCAGTGATATCTGAGAGTCTACCTTCAATTGTGTCTAGGCAATTATCCTTCCTCAGAACTGCCCTTATCTTCAATTTCCATAGGGAGAAATTACTCCTATTGAACTTCTCAATCTCAAATTTTGCTGCCATGGTTTTATACCAAATTACTCCCGTGAACAGTACTGAGTACTGGAATAGTGACCGTAGTCCATAATAGTACACCAGGTAAGTTCCTAGGAAAGAGAGGTGGGTCACTAATAGACACACTTAAATACCAAGTCTTTCCTAGCCAGAACTTTCCTAGACATGCACTATCACACTACCACACTTTATTTCCAGCAACAAGAATAATTTTTTTTTCTGATGTGGAAGATCAGACGATACTGCAACCACAGAGCATACTAAGAATTTTCTTATGTACCCGACACCTTATCACTTTGCTGCAGCGGAATAGCAACCATGAACCAATGTCTCTGATACCACTATTGGGTACCAGAGTGACAGAATAATATCACGCAGCTAAAATAAGAGATGAGAAAAAGAGGAACTGAACACACAATATTTACGTGGAAAACCCTCTTTCAGATAAGGGAAAAACCACGGGGCAATAGTAAAGGATTTTCACTGAGTGGAAGAAATTACAGCACCTCTCTCTAAATACAAGGAGAGAACAATAACACCCTCTCTTGAATATAGGAGAATACACACAAGGAAAAACCTCACAGGAGAAACTATCAATCTCTCTGAATTTTTTCTCTCTCAAAATGGGGATGCTCAAGATGGAGAAGTGAGGCCTCTATTTATAGAGGAGTTTTGCATGCCTTGCATTTAATTTTTATCTTCTAACTCCCAATTACTTCTATCGTCCAACCATATTTTTGACTTCTTATGCCACAAAAGTGGCTTTACGTTCACAGTTTGCACATAATACATCATTGATCCTCTACTGCCAGTTGAATACCTCTTTTTATCAAGTTGTTTCTTGCTGGTATTCTACCTAGAATTGATTGCCATGTGAACACCAACACTTTTGACGGCGCTTTGCACTTCCACATCACCCTGAACAGTTCAAATAATAAGCGCTTAGTATTGAAATACTGAATACTACTATACGAGAGATAGAACCCTTCATTTAGAAAGAAACAACAATAAAACAGAAAAAAGTTATAATCCTAGAAATAGTTAAAATTGGGAACCAAACCTGATATAAGATTGTCAAAAATATCAGTGTCATGTCATGGTGGGTTTTACAGACCATATGTAATATCTAATGTATTAAGACTATGGCTCTGTTTGCTATGCACAATAAGCTAGCTTATAGCTTATTTGAGTAGTTTATAAGCTTGTTTGACCAAATTAGAGGTGTTTGGTAAACAAGTTTATTGCATGAGCTTATAACGTTTTTTGATAAGCTATTTGAAATAGCGTTTTAGCTTATAGCTTATAGCTTATAGCTTATCAATTTTTTCCCTACTTTTACCCCTATTATTTTAATCATATTCCCACTTTACCCAACTGTCCCACTTCCACTCTTTTATTACGTACACTCTTGAATTTTATTTTAATTATTATTACTATTTTTACTTAATTGGATTATTTTTATTATGCATGTTATTATTATTTTGTTGAGCCTAAATTAAAAGGATTATTTGCTTATTCTGTGTGTTATATTTTTATATTATTTTTATGCATATAAATAAATTATATAAGCATGAGTGTTCTAATATGAATATTGCGTGACATTGGTGTTATAAGTACTCGATGACAATCAATTTATAAAAATTTATATATGATACATTACCTAAGTGTTTAGGTTAGTTGCGTAAAAAAAAAGTTAGTGATATATTACATATGTTAAATATATTTTTGCAGGTTTTGCATATACTACATATATTCATATTACAAGTTGCTCATATATCAATATCATGCATAATACGTAAATGATATATATTAAATGTAATTTTATATTTATTTAAATTATTATTGAGCATAAGATTTTAATTTTTATTATTGAGCATAATACTTTTTCTCCATAAAAAAATTTTTTTTAGTTTTTCACATTAATAAATTTTAAAAATGATTTATATAAGTGTTATATAAAGATGTCCTTTTATGTCATTTTGTATTCATAAACTAATTCAAACAGCTAATTTTATCAAACACTTCAAATTCAATCAGTTAGCTTTTCAGCTATCAGCTAAAAATTAGCTTATCAGCTAGCTTATCAGCTATTTTTGCCAAACATAGCCAAATAAAGATGCAAGCGTTAATCTTGACATTTTCATACTTTCACAGTGAAGTAGCTATCTGTTATTGAATGTCTTCTGGAACTACCTGGTGCTTTCGATCGTTAATATATCATGTAAGTATTAAACTATAACTTCTAGTATTATGCTTCTACCCCCAATGAAAACAGTGTTATAGACGTATCAAGGACTAAAAAATCCATACCTTCTAGTCCATTACAGCATCCCTCCAGCATTTGAATTCTCAAGTATCCATCAGCATATGCTTGAGCTAAACAAGGATTCACATGCCCTCCGGGTCAATAGCATCAGCATTACCATCTAAATAGCAATGTGTTATATCCATGCCAAATGATTGGCGCCAACAAGCCGAATAACAACTTTGCATCACATAACAAAACTTAAAGCGTTATCAAATTGCCTTGGACCAAACTTAACCAAATGTAAACCACGCACAAACCACTAGAAAATAATCTGGAATCTGGAACGAAAAATATTATAGTAATATAAGTGAGAATATTAGAAGTCTACAAGAAAAGATTGAAAGTGAAATAATAGATTGAATTCTTGATTGAAGTTTCAGTCTTAAGTACTTCCCTCTATGATATTTTGCATATTTATCTTTAACATGTACGAAATTATCTGTCTTCTACTGAAGGTCAAATAGGTAAAGTTTACTCCATCTTTGTTCTTGGATGAAATTAAGCAGAGTATTATAAAAGTTTTAGCAGAAAAACAAGCTATTAATTATTAAAAAATATATATATATTCTATCTACCACAATAAAAATCTAGAGGACATAATGTAGAAACATTATCTTAATAGGAGGATGGTGCAACTAACTAGAACTATTGTTAGTTAGTAGTTACTGATTTCAAGGGATGATTTCATCTTTGACAATGTCAGTTTTAAGGGGGAGATGTAGAGTGTGTTTGGGAAAGATTGTTTTTTCATATTTCAACTGTTTTTTAGCTTAAAAGTTGTTTCATAGATAATCTATCATGTTTGGCATTTTGCTTAAATTTATAAAAAAGCTTTTTTCAGGGAAAAAAAAGTTGTTTTATGCCATCTAGTTTTTTCTAACTTAAGATTGTTGTGATTTGATTATTTGTCATTCTCAAGACTCTCTTCCATGTTTACCCCTACAAAACTAACTTCTAAACAAATATTATTAAATTATACAAATAACTTCGTATCCTTTTTCGTAATTTATTATATAAAAGTGATTTTTTTGCACCATCCAAACGAAATAGATTATCTTAAAATCGCTTTTCAGTAAACAGACCCAAACAAAAACAGATTCTGATTATAATCGATTATCACAATAAACGATTATACAAAAATTGATTATCAGCATAATCTTTTTTTTTCCAACTTTCCCAAACACACTCGTAATGTTATGAAAGTGGATGAAAAATTGATTAATTAAAAAAGAGAAAATTGAAATCAAACATTTTAACTGGTTCACAACTAAAATGGTAACCGAAGTAAAATGGGTGAGGGTGAAGCGCACCTGTGAGCGTGGGGTTGCAAAGCGCATTTTATGCTACGAAGAAGATGAATGATATTGGTGGTGAGGGTCTTGGAAAGAGGACCAGCTTTGGAGTTTGGAGGAACAAGGACCCAATCAGGACCTCACATTAAATAGACGTGTTGGATTTGGGATTTGGGGTTGAATTTTCGAATTTGGAACTTGCGGGTTGCGGCTAAGGTGCTTCCACTACTTCGTAGAGGTACAAAATTGAGAATTTGAGACAGGGTAATGTTAATGAATGCCAGCATTAGTTAGCATTCTCCTTTGAGAAATAAAGAAAACAATGTGGTTTGGTTTTCTAATTTACTGAATTGGATGTTAGAAAACGGTTTAGGTTTGCAAACCACGTCTATTAAAGTGGTGTGGTTTTCTAATTTTCTGAATTATTGTTCTAGATGTCTCCTTTTTTTTTTTTTAATCATAACATATATACGAAGTATCCATCACCGTTAGCAGTTCAGTCGGGGGACCTGTTGGGCACACAAGGTGAGTTGTCCTCTCCCAACCAGGTTTTCTCCATATACAAAAGACAAGATTCGAATCCCTGACTACTTGCTTAAGGTGTTAAAGTCCCTTACCATTTGGACTAACCACATGTTGGCCCTAGATGTCGTTTTTTAGTCCCTCAAGATCATTAATCCTATAATTATCTCAATTTATCGTTTGAAGAAAAATTAAACATTATTGTAATAGAGTGAATTACGACTTTTTGCTTTCTTCACTTAGCTTTAATTGTTGAATTGTTCCTGTCAAAAAATAAAAACTGTTGGATTGGATGTAGATTGCACTTTAACTTTTTTGAATAGAGTGAACATTAAGAAATAAGAGCTGAACTAGTTTTTTTTGTGTGAATAAAGTGGAACTCTATATGAAGAGGAAGTTATAAAAATAAACTACACTTTGTTAGATTAACATCGAGTTCTGTTTGTTGATTCAGTTTTAGGAATTCAATTTCCTAGAAGGACTGCCATAAACTCATAAGCAAATAAACGGCTAGAAATTGATGGGAGGTTAAAACTTGATTCCGATTGAACCCATACTTTTTACTATATGGCAAAAATTTTCTCCCATTATCTTTTTCTAATCTCCTTATTACTTTCCATTAAAAATGATGTAGGTGCAGGACAATCCGAAAAATTATGATATTGAAGAGCTTACGAATCCGAAATTATTGAAATGGTAATTCAGTCTTCTATCTCTAATAATTAATATATTCATTGACCTACCAGTCTACATTTATAATGTTTACTTGCAAGGAGTTGATTATGTTTTTGATTTTTGAGTACATTTTATCACAAGATTTGATGCTTGGTGATGATGATCTTCATATGCCTGAGGTTGTGGTTGTTGCTCAATCTGCAATTTCCAGTTGCCAGCCAGCTTGTGATTCCATTGGCTGAATGATTATGTCACTTTGAAAAATACAACTATAGCAGCACGCATAAATATGGTAGTGCATGGTTTGGTTCTTTATGTGCTTGATCAAAAAAATTTAAATATAATATGCTCATACAGTTTCCACTTTCCAAATTCTACTTGTTGCAACTTGCATTGGTGTCTTTTCTACGTTCCTCTGACCTGCTAAGGTCCTTCTTTTCGGCTAATGCGTAAGAAGATAAAATACTGAAGTAACAAGGCATTTGATTTTTCTCCCAACAAGTCAAGGAAACTACAAGTCTATAACAAATGAGGAAGGAAATAGGAAAATTTAATTTACAAATAAGTTCCTTAAGTGAAAGAGTTTTCAATAAGTAGCAGGAGTATTGCGTTCTACTGAAACTTCCTTAAGAGAAGCGCTACTAGAAAATGGTAGGAACTCAATATCTTTTGCAGTTGTTGAAGATTGTTCAGATACAAAATATCTTCCTACAGAAAACGGAGGTGCAGATGGTAGAGGAAGATCAATAGTACTTCCAAGCATGGGAATAACTGATGATATGGCGGGCCTATCCTTGGGTCTTTCTTGAACACACAACAAACCAATATGGATCCATCTTAACGCCTCATATGCGGTGCAAGAGTTGACCATAAGTGGGTCCATAAATTCGAGTCCTTTGCCTTCACTCCAGAGTCGCCATGCCTGTTAAGTCTCATGTAGGGGTGGGGTGAGATTAGAGTTGTGACTTGGTGATTATTTGCTTGTAGATTTATATTATATTTCATAAAAGACATGTAGATCACATCAACATCAGTAGTTGTATGAATATTGTAAACGGGTTAAAACTCAATAGAGACTTGAAAAAAAAAAATAACAAAAAAACTCAATAAAGTAAAATTTGGGGGCATAAGAAACTTTACATTGGATAGAAGGCTTTGACCAAAACCACGCTCCGGTTGGTAGGAGCCACTATTCTTTCTCCCGCTCATAACTTCTAGCATCAAAACTCCAAAGCTATAAACATCAGACTTGATGGAAAATAACCCTTCCAATGCATATTCTGGCGCCATATAACCACTGAATTAACAGGAAAGAAATACGCATTAGTTGGCCTTGATGAAGTTAGAGGGCCATAGAATAATCTACATACAAGCACATACCAATCATACATAAGTCACTTTTAAGATAATAAGTTAAAATTTGATTCGGTAGGAGTTAATATAGTATATACTACCAGTAAACAAGAAAGTATCCTTAAAACCGTAGTTTTTCCTATAAGGATTATCGTCAATTTTGTCCAATGTCATACATATATAGCTTGATCCAAATGTGCTATAAACTGTAGGTACAAGGATTGACCGGCAAAAGGAAATGTAACATGGTGAATTTTATCTAGCTGCATTTAGTCTGAAGAAACCTTTCTACAGTGTGTGGTCATATGTATTAACATTTACAGTGAGATGTGAGAATTGGAAGTACTTACTATGTACCAACAACTCTATCAGTGCTTGCTTCAATTTGATTGCCACCAAAAATCCTAGCAGTCCCAAAGTCTGATATCTTTGGGTTCATCTCTTCATCTAGCAACACATTGCTAGCTTTCAGATCCCTATGGATAATTTTCAGACGTGAGTCCTCGTGTAAATATACAAGGCCTTTTGCAATTCCATTTATAATTTTCACCCGTTTAGGCCAATCTAGCTCGATACGTTTGGTTGGATCTGCTTGGCCATGTTAAGAGTAGAAAAGATTATTTTCATATAAGGGAACTTGTCATTAATGTCTATAACATGAAGAAATACAGATAAAATCATAGAAGGACAGAAAGAGCTAGCTAACCAAATAGGAAGGCATCAAGACTAGTGTTGGCCATGTACTCATAGACAAGAAGCTTTTCATTTTCATCAAGGCAGCATCCCAGGACCCTGACAAGATTTCTGTGTTGAAGTTTCGCGATTAACATCACTTCGTTCTTGAATTCTTCAAGCCCTTGCCTTGATTTGAATGAAAGCCTTTTAACTGCTATTTCTTTGCCATTAATCAATTTTCCCTGTATGCTTGCCACAATTTAAATATTTAAGAAAAATGAATCATAAGTCTAGTTAACTTGCTAATAGGAATGAGACTGATTTGCAATCGGGTAGTGCATTTTCAAATGTATGGTTTCTATTATTTGGTTGTTTTAGTAGATTAATTTGCAACAGGCAAATGTCCCTTATATTTTACTTCCATTTTCTCATGTAGTGAATGCATTAACCCATGCATTTTACTAAAAGCAACGTCATAAGACAATTAGTTATCACTTATGTGGCAAATCAATTTTCAGTGCAACTGACATCATATCAAAAGTAAGAAAAATTGCATTACAACCTTGAAAACGGGCCCGAATCCACCTTCCCCAAGCTTAGCTTCATCAGAGAAATACTTGGTAGCAACCTTGATCGTGCTCAAGCTAAAGTAATGCACGTCTCCACTATTATCCTCATGTGTTGCATTCATTCCTTGTTCCTTCAAGTGTCTACTTGAACTTTTCAATTTCTTTATTAGAATTTCTACACTTGTTCCTCCCCCTGAATTAATAAATTTACGGAAATTTTTTAGGAAGATTTGACAGGTATAACAAATATTAGTATAAAACAACAACTTCTTAGTCTTCACAGTTGCTACTTACCTCTTTTTCTTCTTTTCCAGTGAGAACGTGAAAACCACACTAACCCCGAAAGAGCTACAACTGCAATCGGTATGACATGGATTGCTACAAATTTTGCTTTATGGTTCTCTCTCTTCCCTGCTCTTTCAAATAATATTGTTATCAGAGTTTGTGTGAAATTTGACCCAACATCTGCTTTAAAGTTTTGGGATAAACCATTAAGTGTAGAACTATAATCTTCATAACAAATTAGTGGAACATGACATCAAAGGTAGAAGAGACATGCCTACCCTTTAGTTTTTTGATCCGTAATTTCTAACCACTTGTAAGTA
This sequence comes from Echinosophora koreensis, assembly GCA_035048595.1. NCBI lineage: Eukaryota > Viridiplantae > Streptophyta > Magnoliopsida > Fabales > Fabaceae > Echinosophora > Echinosophora koreensis. The sequence goes on from JAPCYP010000293.1 coordinate 88,165, forward strand.
CTTAATACATCATTTCTTCTGCAGACAAGATTGTTAACGACTAAGGAACAAGTATTGCTTATTAGTATCTATAAATGGTGGGGATGTCCATAATGAATTTACCTTTAGAATGTGGTAGTGGCTCAGACAGTGGTGCAGGAGCCTCTGCTGGTGTCCAAGTATGCTGATAGAAGATATACCTCTCATACCTTATATTGCAACTTGGACCCATTATTCGCCACCCAACTTTGTATTGGGAATACCGCTCAGCCTCCTTCATCAAATGAAGCAAACAAGAGCTACATGAACTGCCATTTATATCTCTTGTGCACTGAACCAACCCATATCTATTCTCGGACTCATTTTTTCTAAGAGATTTCCCTGTTTTGAACAACATATCCGTATTTGAGGCTTCTTTTATTAGTTGGTACATCAGGACTTGTGCATGGATATCAGCTTGAATGAGTGAAGTTGTATTCTTGACACTCCACGCGAATGTTGGTGAAGTTTGTGCCTCTCCAAAGAAGTGTTTTTTGGAGTACCGAAGCATGCATTTGTCATACCAGATGATTGCACTTGTGCTAGATGCACATTGGGTTTTGATTTCGTGACTTGCAGTTTTGGTGCAATTTGGCAGGTGTCACTTGAAATATCCCCCCTGCAGAGGAAGAGGCCATAGAGCCTGGTACTATTACTACTACTACTATTACTGAAAATACTATCATTGTAGAAACTGTGGAGGGCAGCTTTTGAAGATAACAAATCCAAGAGGGAAGAAAGATTGGAATGGAAATTAGCATCAGTTGCATTATTTAATGGATCTTCACATGTATGAAAGTTGAAAGGTGGCATAGAACCATTGGGGTTGATGAGCACAAAAATTGTGATTAAAATCAAAACCAAAGCTCTGCAACAGTTGTGGGAGAGAAACATTGTTACTACATGGTTTTTGTGCTAAATTTTCTCTAATGATACCAAAACTTTTCGTTGAGTGGAGTACAGAATGAGGAAGATATGTCTCTTTCAGTCCAATGTGTCTTTAGAAAATGTTTAACAGTTAGTGTAATTTTTTTTATAGGATATTATGGTCTTTTTGACCTGTTGCTTCATTGAAATATTACTGAGTAAATCTAAGTGAGAATATTTTAGAACCTTAGATAACTTTGGACAAATCTCTAACGATACCAAAACTTTTCGTTGAGTGGAATACAGAACGAAGGAAGATATGTCTCTTTCAGCTCAATGTGTCTTTAGAAAATGTTTAACGGTTAGTGTAATTTTTTATAGGATACCATGGTCTTCTTGACCCATTGCTTCATTGAAAAATTACTATGAGTAAATCTAAGTGAGAATATTTTAGTATCTTAGATAACTTTGTACAAATCTCTAATGATACCAAAACTTTTTTGTTGAGAGGAATATAGAACAAGGGAAGATATGTCTCTTTCAGCTCAATGTGTCTTTAGAAAATATTTAACGGTTAGTGTAATTTTTTGTAGGATACCATGGCCTTCTTGACTCGTTGCTTCATTGAAATATTACTGAGTAAAATAAACTATCTAAGTGAGAATATTTTAGAATCTTAGATAACTTTGACAAATCTCTAATAATGCCAAAACTTTTCATTGAGTGGAGTACAAAACGAGGGAAGATATGTCTCTTTTAGCTCATTGTATCTTTAGAAAATGTTTAACGGTTAGTATAATTTTTTATAGGATACCATGGTCTTCTTGGCCCATTGCTTCATTGAAAAATTACTATGAGTAAATCTTAGTGAGAATATTTATAATCTTAAATAACTTTGGACAAATTTTCGTGAATGTGATTATATATATATTGAGATAAAATAAAAAAATTAATATATGTAACTTTAAGTCATTGTTTAAGTATTTTCAAAATATGCTTTAGAGATGATAGAACCCTAACAATTGGCCTTTATTTTTAATCATAATAACTTTCCTTTTCCTGGAAATTTTGCAAGATACCATTCCCCTAAACAAAAACAGTAGACTTGAGTGACTGGAACCACACAGAACATAATTGTAGAACTAGGGGCGGAACTCAGATTGGATTCTCTCCAGCGTGTTTATAGGATTTAAGGCTACGACCCTACTACTTGTGATAGGTGTGTAAAATCGACTGCTGCACCGTTGCACCGCTGAAGAGGATCCAGACCCAGTAGAACTACGTGTGTTGACCTCCCAAAATTTTAAAAAACAAAGCAAACTAATATTCAATTAAGCAACTGATATTCAGAAGGCTAAGCAAATTGGTTTGCAGATCAATTTCCGTAATGGCAGATAATAACAAGTATCTGAGTAGTGATGTGAAGTGGGGCACTATCCTTTGATCGGTTTAATGGCCACCAGTTAATCCAACTTAACCACAAGCTTTGATTAGCACAAGCTTCAACCATTAAAATCAAATTACTCTTAGATCAACTTGATACTATACTATCGAGGGAAAAAATGACTCTTAGTCATGTCATTGATTGAGGATACAGTAGAATTGTTGGTATATTGACCCGAACTCGACTCCCCTGTTGTCAAGTGTAGCTTCATTCCCATATCCGTGGAAAATCCTGGTTCTCGAGGAAGTGGCAATTCAACTAAAAGGCTACTCAGATACGAAACAACTTTAGCCATGGTGGGTCTATCATCTGGATTTTCCTGAACACATAATAAACCAATTTGAATGCACTTAATAACTCACTATGGGAAAAAGAGTCTCTAAGATTTTGGTCCAATATTTCTAACGGTGTCTGATTCCTCCATTGTCTCCAAGCCTGCAGGAATTTCTTTAATTAGCTACTTGAATTGTTGTTCTAGTTTTTGCTTCTTTGTCAGTACAAGATGTGATTATATAAATAAACATTAACAAAAGGAAATATAATACTAAATATATCGATACTCACAATGCTTAGGAGGTCATCATAATCATGTGATTCAATAGGGCGAACATTCCTTTTTCCACTAACAATCTCAAGAACTATGACTCCAAAACTAAATACATCCGACTTCTCAGAATATTGTCCATGCATTGCATACTCTGGAGACATATAACCACTATAAAAAAAAAAAAAATATTGATCTTAAAATCTTATTAAAAAAATTTTAAAGTAAAGATACAAATAGGGTCTATTTTTCATATGATGGAAAAACAAGCATTAATTCTGATTTTCTTTTATATTTTGATAAAGGCATTTAGTTAGGACTTGGATGTGAGAGAAAATTTCAACCTAAAAGCATAAAATACGTGTTCAAGAGAAAGGTAAAAAATTGTTAATATAGCCTTATCATACTTGTTCAGTCTAGAATGCTTCTTCATGCAAATTGTTCTTGTTAAATTTAATATAATATGAGAAAATAAACCATAATGATTAAACTTGTGACTAGCCTTGTATATGATACCTATAATGACATTTTTTGGTTTTCCAGAGTATCTTCACACTCATTCGGTACATGAGAGACGAATCTCTCAAGATAACTATTAGGCACTTAAGCGGGGATCCATCCTCCCAATAATATTTTTTCACACACACGAATCCAGGGATCGACCCAGAATCACATGCTTAAGAGACTCAAAATCCCTTCCACTTGGACCAACACATGTCGATAGATACATATATGACATTTAGATTATCATTATGTAAAATAAAAACTAAAATTATCAATTCAAGACCTCAAAATAGGTTTTACCTATAGCAAATAAGAAATTTAGAAACAAATTAAAGAATGAGATGAGAAGACTCACTATGTTCCAACGATTCTATTAGTATTTTCTTGCTCTTGATCTATAGCAACTATCCTTGCCATGCCAAAGTCCGATATTTTTTGGATTCATATTATCATCTAACAACACATTGCTAGGTTTGAGATCACGATGTATAACTTTAAGTCGTGAATGCTCGTGTAGGTAATGAATTCCACGTGCTATTCCTCCTATGATCTTATAGCGCTCAAACCATTGTAGTACTCTTTGCCTTTGGGGATCTACAGATAAGCAAATATATGGAAATCATTTTGTTTAATAAGTTGAGTGAAATTTGGTAAAAAAAACAAAACATTTTTATAAAAGTATAGAGAGTAGTCTAGAAACACCTTACCAAATAGAAAGTAATCGAGGCTCTTATTGAATACATATTCATAAATAAGCATTTTTTCTCGCTCTTCCAGGCAGAATCCTATTAAGGCCACCAAATTTCTATGTTGAAGTTTAGCTATTGATAAAATCTCATTTTTAAATTCCAATGAACCTTGCTCCGAAATTTTTGAAAGTTTCTTTACTGCTATTTGCCGTCCATCAGAAAGAACACCCTAAATTATAACGTATTGGTTAGCCATAAAAAAAAGGATATGTATAGATTGTACTTTTAATATATCCGGTTGGATACCTTGTAAACAACTCCAAATCCTCCCTTGCCTATCTTATTCTCCACTGAAAACTTGTTTGTCGCAGCTTCAATTGTAGCCAAACTGAATTGTAACGACTCCATAGTGCTAACATCATCGCCAACTGAAGCAATAAACAAATCTTAAAAGTAAGCTAGCATGCGAAAATTCACCAATAATTTAGCTTTGAAAAAGCAAATGTAAATAGGACTGTATTTTTGTTTTTCTTAAATTATGTACAATTTTCTCTCAGAATTGTCCTTCGTTTCTTCCTCCTTCTTCTCTGTAGGTAATAGCAGGCAAAACATAAGAGAATTATCGGAACAATGGCCAGGACAACAATGATGGCAACTGCTCCTGATCCAATTTTCTTTTTCCCTGCACAATAATATTTGCGGTAAGTAACTTCAAGCTCTGTCAATCAATGAACTATAGCAAAAAAAATCATAGTGAAACTTATAATTTTAAACTTCGATCTGTTGAGCCGCCTAGTGTTACATATAGGTATATAATACAGACTATTATTAAAGGAAAATATGTAATTATAATTGCATATAAAAGAATGTAGAATATTCACACATTAGAAGATAAAATAAAAAAGAGAACTTAGATACAATTGGATAGACATATTATATACTGTTTTCCAATACCAATTACGTTTGAGTGTAACTGAACTCGGATCTCTTAAGCAATGTCTCGAGTTCGGGTATTGTGAATGGAAAAAAGTGGTTGGGAGGGGAGACCCCATTAAGGTAGTCAGCCAGGTTCTCCAGCAAAGATTAATCATCGGCTTCGCCGATGGATACTTCGCACCTATATCATGGTAACAAAAAAGTAATACTCCCTTCCAATAGGATTATGACACTTGTAATCACTCATATTTGAAAATATAACATATATAACAACTATTATTATACATATCTTAATTCCATTCTTATTGGAAAACAACAATATCTAATTACCTATGAAATTGTATCGAAGTCTTACTGTTATCTAATAATAATAATAAAAGAAAGGTTAAGGCTATAGTATACCACCCACATGTCAAGAGCTCCATCAATCCTTTGTACATGTGGCCATTTGACTTTTCAACCACCCAAATACATGGTTGGGTTTGAAATCTTTATTAGCCATGTGACAATTTCATTAGCCCAAAAACTTGTCACATGGGTGATGTAGTGGGTGGTGCACCAATTGAGTGATGCACCTTAGCACAAACCTAAAAGAAAACACTCGTTTTGCCACATTTTATCTCTAGTTTTAATTTTTTTTTAAAGTCAAATATAAAAATAATATAAGAAAAGGGTGATGAATATGGTTGAGTACATCACCTGAAGAAGGTGCTGAGGATGGAGTCCCAATTGTATTGTAAAATGGGAACAGTTCGTATCTGACAGCACAGGAAGCAAGCAGAGCAGCTGCGCCTTGTTGGGCGGTGCAACATGCCGGAAGAGTTCCGATGGCATTTCGCAAACACGTCTCACACTGAGAATTGGTCAAGTCAGTGATGCACTGCCCCAACCCATACACCGTAATAGACCTCGTCACTACCACTTGACCGGTGGCGAACTTCTTCGCCGTCGGGGAATTCGCGGCTTCCGTCGCCAAATCATTCAACAACGCAAACAGTGACTGATTGAAGGGTTGCAAGCCAACGCCAGAGACGTTCCTGCCATCTGGAAGGTTGACTCGGGGGTCGATGCTATAGTACTTGAAATACTTGTTTGTGTAACGTAACAAACACTCGTGGTACCATATCACGGCCTCGGTTTGGTTGGGGCAGCGGTTTGTTATCTCTCTGGCAGCGGTGGCGACACAGTGTTGGCACACGGTGGTGTTGATGTCGCCACGGCAGAGAAAGAGGCCGTTGACGGCATCGGTGGTTCCAAACCCCATGATGGTCATATAGTAACCGTTCTGTTGTGAAGAGGCGTTGGTGGTGAGAGAATAGAGGAGGACGTTCAGATTGCGAGCAAGTGTGGTGTTGGGTTGGTATGTGATATTGTTGTTGCAGTAAGAGTCGATGTATGTAGGAGGAGCTGCTTCTGCTTCTGCCAAGATCAGCAACCCAAACAGGGAGAGAAGCGCGTACAAAGTTGCCCAATGTTTTGTGGTAGCCATGTTTTTGGTAACTTTGACGATCAGGGTGTTATTATGGTGGGTGGAGGTCTGGAGGATGCATATAGGTCCCATGTCTTTGATGTGGAAATGAAATTAAGTTTGACTTGGCGTTATGATATCATAATATCAAACTATTTTTATGATTCTGATCCTGTATGTTTGATGGAAGTATGCCAGTATTTAATCTTTGTCAACTCCAGCCAGATGGGATGGTTCGCATTAATGCTTTGTTTATTAGAATGAAAAATGAGATGGGGGAAAATAAAGTGATAAAAAAAAAGGAGAAAATATATTTTTTCTTGTATGATAGATAAGATAAATAAGGAAGAGAGAATAAAATTGATAGGATCCACCTCAAAATTTTTTATTTCCTCAGGTGAGAAAAAAATGAAAGAGGAAGAAAGTGTTTATTGTAAAATGACTTTTGTATCATTATTTTTGTATTCTCATTCAATTATTTAATAAATTTAAATAAAATTAATAAAATTAATAATTTATTTAATTAAATTAAATTTAAATTAATAAAATAATTATATTAAAATAATAAATTTTATTAGTTAAAATAACTGATTATAAATAAATTAAATTAAATTATTTGATTATTTAAATTAACTTAATTAATAAATCAAAATATTTTATCTTAATATTTTAGTTAAATGTATTTTTGTCTTTTTAAAAATAATTATATTTCTCTTGTTATTTTCTATCCAACCAAATAAATGGAAAGAAAACACCTCTTTCTTATTTATTTCTATCATATTTCTCTTATATCAAACAACATATATTTTTTACTATTTTTTCTTTTCTCATACTCTTTCTCATCTTTTCTTCTTTTCTTATTTTTTTCTCATAACCAAACAAAGCATACATATGGTGGGAGTATAAAAAAGGAAGACGCGCGTGCAAACATTGGAATTCATTTTTTTTTTTTTGGTAGACTCATGGGAATTTCTTTTTGTGACGGCGTTACTTATAAACATAAAAAAATATTAATAGTGAGGTATATCTGAAAAAAAGGACTCCAAAACTCAATTCAGAAATGATTAAAACTGCTAGTTAATAGTAAAATAAAATTTCAAAATGGTAATAACAATAAGAGAAGTGTAAAAAAATGGCAGAGGGGAGACATTGGCGTGCGTTATAAAATAGTCAAATTTTAGGTGCATTGGAGTCAAATCTAGCTGCGTAGCTTTTGGACCCTGCTACATGGCTACTAATACATTGTCATCTTTCGGATAACCAGGCATTAGCATTGGTAATTTTGGTACCATTGAATTAAGTTTACAGAGGAAGATTTTTTGGTGAAAAGGTTACAGAGGAAGATAAGCCATCCACATGTTTATTGGGATGTATTTCAATTTTGGAGTATAATTTCCTTAACATGGGGTTGCCTTGTGACCGAGGGAAAGAGGATAACGCATCACACAAGTCAAAAAAGCAAGTCAAGCTATTTATTTGTTTGTTTTTCAATTTTATTTTTTTTGAAAAATGCGAGACATATTTTTCCAGCAAGTAGAACAAAAGCTTATTACAAAAAATACACCAAGTCAATGTCAAGCACGACTATACAAAAATCTCAAGTGGTGCTATCTAGAAGTGTTTGTGGTTCGGTTTAGATCGGTTTTGAGGCAGAAAGCTATCCGATCTAAAGAAAAAAAGAGCATGCGGTTCGATTCGATTTGGATGACTTCCTTGATAAAATCCGATCCGGTCCAATTAAATGTATTTTGGATCGGTTGGTTGATTCTGTTTTTAGCAACACGTCATTACATATTTATATTATATCAAATAATCAAGATTACAAGCTAAATTGAATGTAATCTTAAACTTGTATATACTTGTTTATATATTCATGTAATGACATTTCATAAAATATGTACAAAATAAAAAAATATCATTATCAACTAATTTCATAACATCTTTTTTTATGTTTGGAACTTTGAAAAAGTAAAAAATTATGTAAAACCAAACTAATAAGTATTATTAGGGAAAAAAACCAACAAATAAAAAATTAATAATGCAAAAAATAGAATAAATCTATATTAAATTTATACATGCGGTTTGGTTTGGATTGGTTCGGTTTAAGAAAAGGAATCCAAAATCTAAAATCTAATCTGATCCCATCCAATCGGTTTTCACAAATCAAGATCCAAAAAAAATCAATAGACATCGGTTTTGTTCGGTTTTCGGTTTCTTTTATCGATTTGGATATGAACACCCCTGATGCTATCATGACAACTCACATATGTTGATACCTCCCTAACACCTACATCATATGCTATACAAAGACAATTCAAGAGTTATTAGCAAATATCACATGTAACTTTACAAATAAAAATCCTAAAAGTAATGCAGCTCCCAATTAGTACTTAGCATTTTGTTGATTATATCATCTGCAACATTCTTATAGTTGAAAAGAACAACACTAACATCACTTTTAATTCGAAGAGCCACTTGTAGAAGAGAACTCAATTGCTTCTTGAAAATTCTTGAGTTCCTCTATTGCCAAATGAAATAGATATATGCCCTCTAGGCAAGTCTTAGTAAAGCAGAAATAAGAGCTAGCTTTGCCTTTTGTAAGCTTGATTGCCAAATCAAGCTCACCATTCCAGTCCAAGATATTGCTGTTAAGGCCACACTAGAGTAGGACGTGCTGCCAAACCTACTTAGAGAAACTACATCCAAAAAAATATGATCACGATCCTCAGGTGCTAGTTGACAAAGAACACACTCTTGAGCAACAGCAATTCCCCATGATGCAAGTCTGGAAAGAGTAGGAAGTCTATCAAGCAAGGCCATCCAGGCCAATAAAGAGTGTCTAGGGAGAAAGGGAGAGGACCACAACAAGTTTGCCCAAGGAACACTATTACAAGTATTCATGATCTCTTTCCAAACAAGAGAGACTAAAAATTTACCACTAGATTGCTTCCATATCGACAAATCATCTCTCCATTCTATAAAAGATAACATTAGTTCTCTGAGTTGAAGAAACTTCCTCATATTCCAGCTATGACTTTGTTTAGCCTCCAGGCTCAGGATGCTCGTTCCTTTCAGGACATATGTATCCAAGACACCTAATAAGAGCTTTGTTTAGAGAGAATGCACCACAAGTTCTTCATAATACAAGCCTTGTTCCGGGTATTTAAGTCTTTAAGCCCGAGACCTCCCTCAGATTTAGGAGAACAAACTTGCCTCCAACTTACTCTAGCTCTGTTGGTAGAAAAAGTGTCATACCATTCCAAAAGAATCTCGTACAAAGGCTGTCCATTTTTTGAATTACAACTTTGGGGAAGATGAAATGACGACACCAGTAAGATTGCATGCTAAGGATAACTGATTGAATAAGTTGCAACCGCCCAGCATATGAAATAAACTTAGTTGCCCAATGATTTATCCGGAAAGTAGTTTTGTCAACAAGAGCTTGACAGTCTTTAATATTAAGTTTTCTAGATGTTAGTGGAACTCCTAGGTACTGAATAGGGTGATCTCCCACTTTGAAACCGGTAAACTCCTGCATTACCTCCTGCTCCATTTGATTAGCTCCACGGACAAAGATTTCACTTTTTGAACAATTTAGCTGCAATCCTGAAAAAATATATAACAAATCCAGAATTCTTTTTATACCGTCCAAAGAGTCAGCTTGTTTTTCATTTTTGTCCCCACATGTTATTTCTCCTTATTCATTTATTTAAGTTACAATAATGATTTTTCACAACCATATTTTGTGAACAAATGTATATATATAAATAGAAACGAAATATAAATTATTTAAGTATGGAAATAACCGAACTCTTTCCTTAATTATGTGTTGAAGGCTTGAAAATGTTTGAAAAAAGAACAGAAGTCCAAAATGTACAACTAGTTAACTTGTTCAAATTACCCACGAATCGTGAGCCCTCCCTTGACAAAAGAAAAAGTCCAGAGTCCAGACTCCAGAATGTGCCATGGATGACCAAATATAAGTGAACAGTCATAGGAAAAGTATGTCAACAGGTATGTACACTGGGGCAAACATGTATGTATGACGACAGTATGACTTTAATAGTCGAAGCCTTCGTATCTGACTTCCCTTTACATGTATGTATGACATGTGATGTATCACAGTTAATTAAACACGTCCCAACTCCTATGCCATTGGCATTACACTACTGTAATGCAGTTTTTTACACCCTACATTGTCACAAAGTGCCACCAAATCATCGTGGTAAAATGCTGGACAACAAAATATCATTCACTGAAGGTTCTGTGGCTGTAGATGGATCAACATGAAGCACCCTGCCCAAAGAAAATGCCGGTTGTCTTGGTGGGGGTAGATCCATTGATTCACTACCTAGGAGAACCACCACATTGGACATGTTGGGCCTGTGTTCCGGATCTTCCTGCACGCACAGAAGCCCAATATGCATGCACCTTACAACTTCTGAGGGAAGACATGATTCCAATAACACATGATCCACAAATTCTAATTCTCTTCCTTCATTTTGCAGCCTCCATGCCTGTCATTGTTCGAATTATCAGAATTATATATTATTTGTCCCCCTACAATAGTAGTTTTACTAATCTGAATTAACAAAAGATCAATCAAGTTTTTGGTGGATAAATTACATATGCCAGCAGGGTTGGGGCAAGTTCTGTTATGTAAAAGCCACTGTTTCTTTTCCCGCTGATGATTTCAAGTAAGATGACACCAAAGCTGAAGACATCAGATTTCACAGAGAACAACCCCTCCATTGCATACTCTGGAGCCATATATCCACTATTTTTGTATAACAGCAACAGCATCATATGTTTTTATTATAGTTTAGTTAACAATCCGGAGCATATGTATTATGGTAATATCAGAAAATAAATTGAGTGAACGTTGGCTTACTATGTTCCCACAACTCTTTTCGTGTTTGCTGCATTCTGATTCTCTGAAAATATCCTGGCCATACCAAAATCTGAGATTTTGGCAACCAGCTCATTGTCTAACAACACATTGTTTGGCTTTAGATCTCTGTGAATGATCTTAAGCCGAGACTCCTCGTGAAGATAAAGCAATCCTCTAGCTATGCCATTGATAATGCCATAGCATGTCTTCCAATCAAGTTGGGAACGTTTTTCTGGATCTTAAATAATAAAGACCAAGCGTTAGTTGAGTATCATCTTGGGCAAAACCAATCAACAAAACACTTGGAATGTTTAAGAAATAGAAGCAAAAGAACAAACCAAAGATAAGTTGATCAAGGCTTTTGTTTGACATGAATTCATATATGAGTAACTTTTCCTCTCCCTCTAATCCACAGCCCAACAGCCTCACAAGATTCTTGTGCTGAAGTTGGGCAATCAGTATGACCTCATTTTTGAACTCCTCTATGCCTTGCCAGGACTTTCTTGATAACCTTTTAACTGCTATTTCATTACCATCTGGTAGAATACCCTGCAATGTAAATTCCAAAGTCAAAATGTTGCTAAGCAGGCACTACCAAGGCCAAAAGGAATTTCCAGTGGATTATATTACCTTGTACACTGCACCAAAGCCTCCTTGTCCCAGCTTATTTTCATCAGAAAAGTCATTCGTAGCGGCCCTAATGGTTGCTAAACTCATGAACAACAGTTCATCAGAACCAATCAAGTCACCTTCTTGTGTAACTGCTACACTCTTGGGGCTAACCAAATCTCGTAGTAGCGCCCTTTCGCTTTTTCCTTCGTCTGTTTCATTTTAGATTTTAAGACACAAATGGTTTCAAGTAAAAGACAACTGAGGCTAGCAGTTCGTCTATGTTTTTGTAATAGCTGATATTTACTTGATAAAATACAATTATAGAAGTTCACCTCTCTCGCTACCCTTTTTTCGCCAGAGGAAAGCAGTGCACATCCCAATTAGAACTGCTAATGTTAAAATTGATCCACATATAGTCAACACATACATCCAGGGCTTCCATCTCCGTCCTATTAAAATTGAAAGAAGCTTCTATCAATTCAATTTTGACATGATACATGAGATTAGGATAATGCTACAATCCAAGATGCCTATTTTACATTGCTCACAAACTACTTTAAATATCAATTTCTAAAACAAAATGATGATCCTTTATGAAATGCGAATAAGTAAATAGGAATATCATGAATTAAGATTTAACTTGAATATAATCTATCAATGGAGGTGATTTAGAATTTGTATTTTTCTTGATGTAAACATGCATGCGTTTTGTCTGATTCTGAAACATTACCTCTGGAAGTTGGGTAAATCAACAGGTATGCTGATGAAACATTGAAGAAATTAGACAATTCAAACCTCACATTGCAATTCCGACTAACAACAATTCCGCCTTCCCGGTAGGAGCAGCATGCAGTAAGGTCTGTCAATGCAGAACTCAAACAACTATTGCAGTCTGTTTGAGAGATGTCCCTAGTACATTGGACTAGACCATAAACTTTCTTGTTCCCAGGAATATCAATTTCCCCTGCTGCAAACATGTTGTTAGAAGGATCAAAAGCAGCCTCATATGAGAGGTTGTTCATTAAATACATCAACACTTTATCAAATCGAATAGGATCCGAGATATTCTTCTCCTGATAATTCTGCGGTGGATACTTTCCAGTATAAACCATCCTAGAGATAAACATCTGAAAAGAGTACCGAACTTGGCAAAGTTCATACCATATCATTGCATCTTCACTCCTGCACCTATTCATGATATCTTGGCTTGCTTTCTCAATGCATTCCTGGCAAATTGTGGAGTTGGTGATGTCCCCTCTGCAGAGTGCTTGTCCATACACTTTGTCTGGCACTTTTCCTACAGATATGTTATAGAAACCCTTCTTTGAAGCAGTGTTGGAGGTTAGTGACCCCAGAAGAAGCTTGAGGTTATTGTGGAATGAACCGTTGAGGGTGTATAGTGGGGATTCATTTGGATCCGGACAATAAGTATCAAGAGGGTCTGCACCAGAAACACTGTGAATATATAACATAGAAATCATGAACAAAAGCATAGCCGTTACCGTTAGTCTATCTTTGTCCATGATCCCAATATCACATCGATCACCTTTTCGGCTAAAAGAATACAAATATTCACTTTTAAAGCATAGATATCATATTCCTAATAATAATAGTGGAATGGAGATTCAGCTTCACAAAAGGGTTAGAGAAAGCAGTGAAATTTCCATTCTTGAAATGGAAATTGACTAGAAGTTAAAATCAAGGTGGTACTGAATACTGATGGTTTTATGAATTCTTGACCAGAAAATTAATCAGTGGAACCACGAGGTCCTTGGTCCAACACAAAGCTGGTTAATGGTATTATTATTACCATGTGTTTTTCCCCTCCCTCCTGGTTGCTTTCCAAGCTCATTGCTAGTTACTAGTCTTTCTTTTTTACCATATAATGTACTAGTCAACAATTTATATTCCATCGTTATGTTTCAGTCATAATCAATGAACGTCAAGATTGATGAAGCTGAGGCATTAAGAAAGTGGCTGGATTGATTCAAAGAACATGGAGCAGACATCTCTTGACCTTCCTTCACCTTGATGTCCGGGTACTATATTATAGAATGAGTATTTTAATAAAGTCTAGGTTTAGTGGTATTTTAATAAAGTCATCGTCCATATCAAAGAATCTAAATTACTATTAACCTTAGTTGTTTTATGAAGTAAGCGGAACTATTCTTTAACGACTTTCTTTAGAGAAAGAAACGTGATAAGTTTTTTTATATCTCACTGCAACTTGCATTTGATTACTGTCAGGAAGAAGGAATTGATAAATTCACCAAATGAAAACACCCTTTGGATTCAGCTGTGTCCTTGGTTCATGCTCCCAATGCGATTCATATTCTATTGATCAGCTGCCAACATCCTATAGTCAATATTCTTGATATTCGCCTCGTGTGGTTATTACTTACTACCCTTATGTCGTACTGTATTTGTAATTTTCTATATACACAGAGTAGAGAATGGGCAAATTCACAAAACCTTGGTCTAAGCCCTGCTTCTCTTTTCCTCGCTATCCATGTTGGAATTTTTGTGCAACAACCTCTACAGCTTGACCAATTCTCACATGAACCCGCGCGCTGCTCACAAATTTCGGAAGTGACAACCTGGCCTCTTCTCACTTCTGTTTCAATTTTTGTCTCATTTATCAATGAAAAATCAATAAAACAAATTAAAACTAAAGTCTATGGCTTCTTATTCTGTAAGCTTGAAAAACAATTTGATAAAAATAACAATAATAATGAATAAGTTGAATGCCAAATTTTTTTATTTATTATTATTACTGGACTTAAATAGAGAGAAAATTAGAGACAATTTATGTCGCGATGGATAAATTATGTAAAGATTATATTGAAGGGCGAAATATAATTTGGATTTTGAACTCGACATTCATGATTATGTCCAGCAGCTGAGCCAACTCTAGGGACACGTTAATTTCATTCACTGGGGTGATATATCAGAAACAGTTAAGAAGACAGAGCATTCTTCCCAATCTGTCTCATTACGATCTTTAACAGTGAATCTCCCTATAGAGAAAGGTGGTCGTTCTGGTTGGCCAAGCGTTGCTGATTCATTATTCAACATTAAAACAACGGAAGACATGGTTGGCCTGTCATATGCATCTTCTTGAACACATAGCAATCCAACATTCATGTATCTTAAAAACTGATCTCCTGGGCATGAATCAGATAACAAGGGGTCCTTTAACTCCAGCCCCTTTTCTTCCTTCCATAGATGCCATGCCTGCACAATAATTCATGATGTTTAGCAAAATCATTGGTCACACATATTTAGTCAGTTTGGAGGCACACACTTACATATGCTAGAAGGCTCCTAGGAGCGCTTTTAGAGTGATAGAAACCCGCATTACGTTGCCCTGTAATGATCTCAATCAATAGTACTCCAAAGGCGAAAACATCAGATTTTATTGAATATAATCCCTCCATTGCATACTCTGGAGCCATGTATCCACTGCAAATTGGTAGTAGAGAAGTCATAAGACTAAGGTTAAGCAAGTAAATATTTGTAGAAGGGGAATGGAATGCTCATGAAAGGAATTAAGTGCTTACTATGTGCCAACTATTGTAGCAGTGTTAGCTTCGCCTTCTGTTCCTGCAAATATCCTAGCCATTCCAAAGTCTGAGATCTTTGGGTTCATGTCATAGTCTAACAATACATTACTTGCTTTTAGATCTCTATGGATTATCTTAAGTCGAGAATCTTCGTGAAGATAAAGAATCCCCTTTGCTATTCCATTTATTATATCGAGACGTTTGGTCCAATTGAGCTGTGCACGTTGCTTTGGATCTATCCATATTTCACATCAATAATATGTAAATATGAAATGTCCTACAATGTTATAATATCTTATTGTTGAATTTTATTCC